>JADGKA010000007.1:0-19575 GCA_027604605.1 Borealophlyctis nickersoniae | reverse complement strand
TGCCAGAGCTGGAGGCCTGCGCGAAGGCGTCATCCTGCGCGAGGTCGCAGCGGTCGTTGCGGCAATGGAGCACGCCGTCGCAGTCGTCGTCGGTTCGGCAGGCGTCGCCCATTTTGCCACCACCGTCGCATAGCCCAAAGTGGCAGAAGAGCTCGCCGTCGCACTCATCGGAGGTTTGGCAGGGTGCGCTAAGCCAGCCGCGTCCTTGCCGGCGGAGCGGGTGGACGCTGCCAGAGACCCATTGGTCGCATTGGTTTCTGATGCACTGGAACTGGGTGTTGCAGTCGTCGTTGGATTTGCAGGATGCGCCAAGGCCGCCGGAGTGTGAGCCACCGCCGTTGGAGGGAGCGCCGCCGCTGCAGACGTTGTTGACGCACTCGAGCTCGCCGTCGCAGTCGTCGTCGGATTGGCAGGATGCGCCGCCAGAGCCACCGCCGTTGGAGGGAGCGCTGCAGACGTCGTTGACGCACTCGAGGTCGCCGTCGCAGTCATCGTCGGATTGGCAGGATGCTTGCCGGCGGAGCGGGTGGACGATGCCAGAGCTGGAGGCGTGCACCAATTGGTCGCATTGGTTGCTGTAGCACTGGAACGGGGTTTGGCAGTCGTCGTCGGATTGGCAGGGTGCGCCAAAGCCGCCGGAGTGTGAGCCACCGCCGTTGGAGGGAGCGCCGCCGCTGCAGACGTTGTTGGCGCACTCGAGTTCGCCGTCGCAGTCGTCGTCCGATTGGCAGGATGCGCCAAGGCCGCCGGAGCCACCGCCGTTGGAGGGAGCGCTGCAGACGTTGTTGACGCACTCGAGCTCGCCGTCGCAGTCGTCGTCGGATTGGCAGTCCGCTCGCGGGCGGAGCGGGGCGGCGACGACTAGATAGAAGCAATGGAAGACATTTCGGTTAATGGCGACTCTTTTGGGCAGTACAGAATCATCGTTGACGACTTGATGAAGGAAACATACCAGTGGAAGCGAAAGCGGTAGCGAGAAGCAGCAAGCTGGCCCTCATGTTGGATATCTCGTAATATCTATTCTAGGATTTGTATTGTATTGCTGATGAGATTGAGCGAAGGATGGGATGGGGGGAGAGTCGAAGGTGGGGAACGCCGGCCTTTTATACAAAATGGAACACTCTGCGCGGCGGTTCGGTCTTCGAATCTTTTCGTTCCTTTTTCCATCAACGCTCCGCGCATCAACAGTCGAACAGTCATCGTCCGGTCCTCCATGAGCCGTCAGACGATGCACGGATGGTCTCCTAGGTCTCCGCGCGGAATCTTCGCCGCGTTCCTGGCGCCGGGACCACAAATTCGATTCAGGATCTTTCCACCTTTTCCCAATTTCCATCCATTTTGTCCAAGTTCTGCTGTTCCTTCCATGCTTGTTACGCCTAAGCTCTTTTCCGCGCTTCAGATCCGAGGTATCCGAGGGAAGTGAGGGATTGTTTGAAGCCGCGTTTTGGATGCGCGGAGGTGAGATGGCCCTAACTTGACTAAGTTATACTAAGTGCGCGGCGCTATACTGAAATGCCCTATGCTGACCTGATGCATGCCGACCCGCTCGATTCCGAACTGCGCCATCTCCGGACAAGCTTGAACAGGTTCACCAGATTACGGTACAGTAGTTACAACGCGGTCAGGGATGAAGGACGATGTAGACGGCACCACCTTTTCGGACACCATCGCGTCCGCCGTCATCGCCCGCTATGATGCCCTCGCAAAGAAAGGAAAACCCACTCTGCGGAACGGGATAAAACCCGAGTGGACCGTGCTGGCTGGAATTGTGAGATGCGTCGAGATAGGTTTGTTGAATGTGTTTTTCGAGAAACTGTGGCAGTGACAAAATGTTGACTGGTGTAGATGGAGAGCAGGAATTGTGCTGTGTGGCTATCGGGTAGGGTCCCCTGCTTCCCACGAAAAAAAGACCGCAGGACGCCTGATCTCGGCCCCCGTCGCCCTTTAGCACGGGACTGAAATGCCTCACAGCAAGCCAGCTCTCACGCAGAGGAGACGCTGTCACAGATTCGCATGCAGAAGTAGTGTGTCGTCGCAATTTTTTAAAGTACGTGCCCGTCGTAACTCCGATCGATCTAAAAGGCGGTCTCGATGGCATGAAAAATGAAAGACCATATGAATGTAGATATCTTTACTTGGAGCTTTCAAAGTCCTTCCGCTCAGAACCTTCAATATTTGTCCGCTCACATGGGAGGTTCCAACCCAAGGAGGGTGTTGGTTTCCATATGTACATTTCCCAGTCGGCATGTACGTTGTTTGCATCGTCCATCCCAAATGCGAAGAGAAGGTCAAATTGACGGAGAGCTTGACGTCAGGCGGAGACGCGTCGATGGGTGCGCTGGAAAGGAGTCAGACCGAGAAAGAGCGGGCAGAGAATGAATCAAAGAGAGTGCGATACCAATCAGCGATGATGGGTGGGACAAGGGACGCAGAAGACCGTGGGGACAAAGATACGAGCCCCCAAGTTTTACGGGGCCGCCTAAATTACGACCAATTTGGAGTGCTGCGAACCAAACCTGGCAGGATAGATGCAGAAACCACGCTTTCCATGTCCTGCAGGTACGCAATGTGCCCTTTTGGTTTAGTGTTATTTATTGAAAAAAGGTTCTCAACATAATCCTGTGCGCAGCGACAAAATTGCGAGATGGAACGTGTTGGGTTTATGCGGCTCCCTCCTATCTCATTTTTTAGAACCTATATACCTGGAGTCTATTACTGTAGGAGAGTTTTATGACCCTGAGGCGATGCAGCGGGCATTCGTGAATCGAATAGAAGGGATTTCTGGTACGATATTACCACTTTGGTACGATACCACTCTGTTAACTAAAAGTCAATCTTGGGGCCAGATTTGCCCGAGGGATACAGGGTCGCGCGTCCCCACCTATACGGAACAAAGAAATGTTTTGGGAATAGCAAGCTAGAGGTTGCAAAGGCCTATCCTGATGTTAAACCCATACCAGCGGATGCGTGTAAGCCTCTCGGTCCACACATGGTCCCCAATCCTTGCATAACCCGAGAGGACTAACATACGGAGACAATGCCACTGATCCGAAACTCTCCAGCGATTAGCTGGTCATTAGGACAGCTTACTCCAGATGTCGTGGTGAATGGGCGTCGCCAGGGCTCATCTTGCAAAGGGTCGGAGTGGCCTGAGAGCTCAAGGTAACACATATACCCAATTCATGAGAAAGGGTCCATTCGAGTGAGTGACCCAACATTTTCGTCCCCTCACAACAAAGACCCCTGATAACAAAATCCGCGCTGTTTAAACTTTTTCGGGACATTGTTGATGTATGTCCAAGAGAGGATTTGCCTTCCACATTGAGGTACGTAGAGATGGACAGGAAGCATCTACATCCCCGTCCTTTAAACTCACATTTTCTCAATGCAGCTCCATCGCAGATTTATCAGACCGAACCTATTATCATTACAAGTCTGCGTCCACCCTATATCAAACAGCGAAGGCGAGATTGATGCAGGACAAGTTTCAGGGATGGATACGTAATTCATCAGATTATGAGAAATTTACTGTTGGAAAGGACCGCATTGTAAAGTATTGCGACGAATACACAGATGGAAGCTGTTGACGCCATGTCCCCGTAAAATCCATTTTGCTGTCGTTTGGAGCTGGCTCTCAGTTGTGAAAATGCCTCACTACAAAAAGATTACGCACTTCCTCGTATGTGGCTGTTGTTACCGTTCCACTGGACCCAGACCGAACAGTTAAACGGTAGTACTATCCTTAACCTACCTCACTTACCGTGCTTTTCTTATGTGGCAGCGGGCGAGCAATCGCGGGAATTGTTATGTCAGGTGGAACACCACTTTCCGGGAATGTGTCCACAAGGTTTTAATACTGGATTCGGATTCTTCTTTCATCCATAGAATGCTCTGCGTCGTCATAGAGAAATGCTCTTAGTCTTGGTCACAGATTTTATACCCTTTATATTCCAATCACCCGGGGATGCTTATCTGCCGGTGACACCCTTTCCTGACATGGCATGGAACCAAAACAGTGTTCAATCATAGAACATCTTCACCAACCATCCCTCCACTACACACAGCCCGGGACTGGTACCAGTCCTCATGCTTCTTCCAAGTAACGGCCACCAGACTTCAAAAGCGGCGCATCAACCTAACATATTTTACCATAGAGACGGGGCGAAGTGCTACCCACTTGACTCCACTTCAGAAGTGTAATCCTCCCCAGTAGCCTCCGTCTCAAATGCGTATTCCTCGTCACTCGACTCAATCTCAGATGCGTATTCCTCCTCACTCGACTCCGTCTCAGATGCATATTCCTCCTCACTCGACCCCACTTCAGGTACGTATTCCTCCTCACTCGACTCCACTTCAGGAGCCGACACAAGCTGTTGTCGATCCTTCTTTTGTTGTTGCCATTGCTGATATGCCGCACAGTTCTGAACGTTGGCGTAGGGTTCCCAGGTGGATTCGGTATCCGGGTAGCCCTCCCACTTGACGCGATAATGGATTTTGCCTTTGATCTTCTTTTCCGCGGTAATAGCTTCAGCGTCGTAAATGTCGGTTGAGGGCGGTTTTGACTCAGTGGGTGAAGTATGACCGGGCAAATAAGTCACAGACAATGGTGCGGCAGGGTTGGGAGGCTGGGCCACGGAGCAATCATCGTCGCTCGAGGCCCAATGCATGGGAGTGTGTGTGCTCACGCTGAGGTATGTTCCGGTTTGGTGTGGCGGCTGACGCGCAGAGAACGGATGTAAGGGTGCGTGCGTGCGTAGAGAAGGAGGGGTATTCGGGGAAAGGACGGAGGGATTCCCTGCGCAGCCGATGCAATTTTTCACGCATGATGTACCAGAGTAAGCTGTCTCCTTGCGGCATCCCTTCCCGTCGCTCGTTGCCAATCGGGATTCAACCAACCCGTCATCCTTGTCAGGAGACCCATCACCCTCAGAACTGTCGCACGTCTTGTCCTCTTGAAAGCCACTGGAGACGCTACCCTCATCGGACGTATCCGTCAGTTCGTTGCAGCTGAACAATGCGCCGGACCAGGCTTCCGACGTTTCATCGTCGTCATTTATGGCGTCAACTTCACTGTCTACGCCGTGGCCCCGTCTTTTCTCCCAATACCTTGGCTTCCATATGTCCGGATTTTTTTCGGCATCCCAATATCGCACTGTTCCCGCAATTGCACTCCCATGGAATAGCGGAACCGACACTCTTTCCTCCTTCGGATACTTCATCGGCGTCACAGCATGGGGCAATACGGTGCCCTCCGAAAACACCGCCGAAAGGTGCAGCGCACGAATTAGCACTCCGTACGTCGGCAAAAAAAAGTCCCCATCGAACCCGTGTGAAACAAGGGGACGTTTCGTTTGGTCTTTCCGGAAGAAAAACAGTCCTTCGTGTGACCCTTTCATGTTTCCCGAGTCGAGGTGAACTTTGGATAATCCTCCTTTGGAGCCAATGTTGACCGCTCCGCGGGTGATGGTATAGCGATCAGCTTTGTCTTCAGGCAACGGATACTTTTGCGATTTGACAAAAAACTCTGATCTGTTGAATTCCGCCCCCGATGTCACTCGTCCCACCTCGCTCTTCTTGCCTTGCACTATCCGATTCAAACTGTCCTTGCTTTTTCCATGAAATAGCTCCACCTTATGAGGACAGCTCCTGTACTGTTCCAGAACGAAATCTTGGCAGTGTGGGAAGAGCCAGTCCATAAGGTGTTGACCGAGGCCGATGCATGGATCCATCGTTTTGACGAAATCGTGGATCATCTTGAAATGGTGCTGAGACTTGTATCGACAGGGATTCATGACGCTGGGGACGTGAAGGTCTTGCCCATTAGACGAGCTCCACATGAAAAGGAATTGACCGAGGCGACCGCGGTTTGCCCTAAGTGATTGGTTGGACAATAGAAAAGGAGAACTGCTGGAAAAAAGCCGGAACAAAACTTACATCTTCATCCCTTCTTTCCCCCATCGCTTTTCCATCATATTCCATGTCTTCACGCAGATTCCCTCAACTCTCTCCAGTTCCTCTTTTTCTGCCTTTCCAGCTGCTAAAACCGCTTCCGGCCCAAGAACGTACACAATAGTTGGTCTTATACTTTCACCTCTGCGCAAAGCGTCTCGACAAACAAGCAAATGGGCTCCTTTGGGTTCCAAAATATGGTTTACAAGGTGCAGTTGGGAATTGGTTACTTGGTGACGCGGGGGGAAGGCGGCGATGCAAGCAGGATCTGGGTCATGGAAAGTGACAGTAGCCTCTCGCGCGAACCTGAGGAACTCTTCGGGAATCGCGCTGGAGCGGGACAAGTTACCGAGAAAGAAATTACGGACGGCTTCCTCATTTGAAGTGTTGACCGTAGACCAGAGGGTGAAAGTTCTTTGCTCCCATATTTGGGCCCAATTTGTTCCGTCTGTCGCAAGCAGGGGGAGTTGGTGTCAGCAAAAACATGGATGTTGCAAGCTGCAAAAACTCACCGGCACCGGACTCATCCGCTGACCCAGCCCGCACTTTTTTGCTAGAAGCTTTCTTTGGGATTCGCAAAACCGGTCGTCTGCCTGAAAAATTCAGCGAGGACTTGTCTGTGGGCCCCGCATGCCGGACTTTCCTGCTAGACGCTTTCTCCGCGTTCCGCAGGACCGGTCGTCTGCGTGGAAACACAAAAGATGAATCGTCTGCGGGTCTCGCATCCCCCACTTTCGTTTTAGATGGTTTCTTCGGGATTCCCACCGGTGGTCTGCCTGGAAACATAAAGAGATTACCCAACTCAGTAATTCTGTCAAATGTCCATACTCATACAATACCCACTGTCCTTCTTTGGGATGGGACGCCAGCGCCTTTCCTTTCTTTCTGGAGACCTTTCCACGGACAGCGAGCGACCTGAGAAGTTGGATCATGGCTATTAGCAGCGCACGTCCTTCCCGAATTACGGAATGTTGGCAAGGTAAACGCACTGTAAGCTTCGTAGCGGCTCCGAGTACGTGCACGGAGGCCATAACTATGACGAATCTGAAATGGCGGCATGCGCTCAGCGGTGCGCATTCTGTTCCTTCTCGCAGTTGCCAAACACTTACGGTGCCATAGAAATCCGTGGTCAGATCATTGACACTGTGCCCACTTTCCGAATCCTCTTCTGTTTCGCCTTGCGCCGACGTGTCGGAAACACCAATGTTTGCATCCGGCTTTCGCTTTTGGACAACAAGGAGATTCAAATTTTAATCAAACAAGATGTATCTAAATCATGGGGCGCCTCACCTTCCTCCAAAACCTCCACGTTTCGACAAGGTCTCCATAATCCGTTAGTTCCGACGGATCCGAAGACTCATTACCATTTGGCCCCACGGAAAGGTCGCAAATGAGTGAACAGCTCGTGTCTGACCCACTCTCTGACTCGCTCTCTGACATCCACTCCGATAGCTGCTCTTCAGTCGCGATTTCTGACGGTGACAGGATCCTGACGCGCTTTGAAGGCAAGGATGATTCGCTGTCCGACGAAAAGCACTCCAGAGGAATGAGCGACCTTGGTTGAGTGGGAGGAAGGGAAGTCTCGACTGGACAGGGCGAGAATTCAATCGCTTCCATTTCCGTGCAAGTCGGGTCCTTCGTGGTTACATCGGGAGGTTGCATCCGAATCCCAAAACCGGTGTCAAAACCATAATGGCTTCCCTCTGTAGCTGAAAATTTCGTCGACATCATCGGCGCTAAAAGCGCCTCCCCCTCTAGCTCAATCGAGTCGTCATCAATCCGTAGTGGCGGCGTTTGGCTAGTCAATGGTGGCGAGACGGTCAAATCGATCACAGGTATGGAAGGCTTTGCGGACCGTGCAGCAGTTTCCTTTGAGAGTGGGCGACGGTGGCCCTGGGGCAGTGCACCAACACGATCAGCGGAAGACGCTTGATTCTCAAATTGCGAGGGGCAGTGAGTCTCGCCATTGCCTGGTATCACTTCACATTTGCGAGCTCCTGAGGTCGCATCAGCTTTGAAGGAGTGAGCGGGGAGATTCAGATCCTCCAGATTAGCGTCACCCAGGTTACGACGTGGAACGAAACAGGCAGATGGACTGGATTCCGGTTGCGTAGCGCTTCTTCCTTTCTCTCGTTTTATCTCATTCCTGGCACGACATTTGGCCACCTCCCGATTTTCACGATGCTGCATATTGAAAGTTGAGAATTAGCCGACACGCCGGAAGGAGAAATTCTTTCTGACCTCAATTGGGGCATTCGCTGCTGCCTGAGAGTCTGCGAGCAAGAGAACATTCACTTCATCCACCTCCTAGTCAAAACAGGCAATGAGTGAGAAATCCCGTAGGAACCGTAGTAACCAAAATTTGAGTCCTCACAGTCTGCGTCTCGTAGAGCGCCGGTGGATAATTCTGGACCTTCTCCTGTCGTCTGCCCTTGGACGGCGCTATCTTAACCTCCACGCGTTCCCATTCGTCCTCCCCAAAATAGCCCTCTTCCAGACAGATATCTTCGGTGTGATTTTTTTGCCTTTTCCGCTTGACAACCTCGCGTCGTCCGTCGAGTGTCCCGATGCGCTTTTCCACGGCCCACTGTGCAGTGGTCACCCCCCACCATGAAAAAGTTGTGGCGGACTTTAATTCCCTTTTGAGTTTGAGGTGAGCTTGCTGTTGTTCATGTGCAGCTATCTCTGCGGCCTCCACCTTATCCGATCTCCACTGCATTGTATCTTCAAAGACACACTAATAAGAGAAATGACAGTTGCTTCCAATCGTGCCAATTTTGCTCACCTAAAAACAGGCAGTATTCGATTTTCTCTTTGAAGCCGCTCAGCTGAGGATCCCTTGAAATCCACGAGACTACGTCTTTTGGGATTTGCACGAACCTTAAAAACAGTATCAAGTCGATCGGTTAATTGGAGTCGGGCCTAGCCCGGTGTTGTGCGGTGTGGAGATTTGGACGTACCACATGTGCAAACCGCCAAAAGTTCTCACCCACAGTTCAACATCCTTAGCATCGCGGGATATCAGTGCGATCGTCCTGAGGGGAAAAACTGGTCGCCCGGTGTTTCCTTACCTCGAATGTCGGGAGCCTCCACTGACTATCATACAAAGCCTTCATGTGTTTTAGGACCCTACCATAATCCTGCCAGAGGATGGCGTGGGTTGCACGTTCGAGGTCCTCAAAAGGATGAGAAAAGAGTCTGGCGACAGCGAGATCGCTGGGATCTGTGTGCAAAAAATCTCCAACCGCCTGATGAAGTGGAATGGGTTGCTCATGTTAAGTTTTTGGGTATTTTGTTTACGGATCCTTGTTTACTAGTGCGCCACTGAAGTCGGACTATCAAATAATCCTCACCAGAAATGTTGCTGCATGTATGGCCTTCTTGGGTGGCACAAATTTGGTATTTTCTCCGATTGTGCGTGCGTTGCTCACTTAAAATGATCAATAAGCATTGTAAAAGGAGAAAATATGAAAACGCGGTTTGGTTTTGCTTACATCTCAGGTCTATCACCAGATTTCCTTTGCCCGGACACCTCAATGTCCAATGGCCATCCGGCGTGGTGGGGGGCCCAAGTTCCTTTACACTTTTCTCTCGATCCTGCTCACTTCTCCAAAGAAACCACATCTCATATGCCATTTGATTGATCTTACAGACGACGGTGCAGCTCGGATCCATGAATTTCAATGCGGTGTGGGCGAAGTTTTTGATTTTGCCATGGTCGTTATCAGCCGTCCTGTAGAAAGCGACGGCGCGTGCTGAACTGCCGCTCCGCATGCTGGGCTGTTCCAATGGTTTACCCTGGGTGGTAGTGTGACGCACACGGGGGGGCGGGGCGTCCTCGGATAGTGTCAGTTGAGTGTCGACCGTGTTGAGAAGTTCTTGGATTCTTATGGAAGTTTGGCAGTGCGATGCCGGGTTGGAGAATGGTTTTGTTCAGGATGGAATAATTGAAGATAACAAAGATGTTGTGGCACACAGCCAAGCAGTCGAAAAAAAAACAAGGCGGAAAATGGGCACCTTCAAGCATTGGCGGTAGATGCAAACCAAGCGTCTCCCCTGGGCGTCTCAACCCAAGCTTCCTGGATGACAACACGACATGTCATGTCTCGACACTTATACCGAAAGCTCGTTCCACAACCGAGTGAATGTAACACGGTTAAAATTTTTGATTTGCAGCAGAATTTACATGAAATGGGTACAGCTAGCGAGACGCTTCTGTGATTTCCGTTAGCTTCTCTTTTAGAGAATCGTGCAAAGGATGGTCTTCAAATGTAATCTGAAATGATGAGTAAGCGTTAAATTGTACGCTGCAGAAGTGCAGACAAAAAGCACCGTACTTACCTTTGTTCTTCCAATTAATGTCCTCAACACCATCCTCGCTTGGTAGGCCCAGTCCTTGCACACCACTCGCCCCTCACCTTCTGCTCCCATCCGCGGTTGTTCTACCATTGGCCCCAGCTCCTTGAACCCATCCACCAGCTTCATCGCACCTTCTACAGTCTTTTTGAACTGCTCCTCGTCATCCGCCATTCGAGGGTGGTGCAGCAGGACGCGGTAGGATTTTTGGAGCGACTCGAGAGCGTCAACAAGGCGGTTCTGCGATCGGAAAAAGTGCGCTTGGAGGGCGAATATTGGGGCCGAGGTGGGGATCTTGTTGGTGACGTTGTCGAGGAAGGCTGAAAGACGCGGGGCCAGTTTGGATGCTAGGGCGTAGAAAATATCGTCAATATTGGCCCAACGTGAGGTTTTAAAGTCGGCCGATCCGATCGAATTGAAAGCTTACCGGATTCGCCTTCGGAATCATTCACGCCGTCGACAACCGCGTTCACAAGGATTTCCAAGACTTCAACGTCGAGGGCAATCTCCTTTCCTGCTGGCTTATCCCACCGAAGGTCCATCACGCGCTCCATAGCTCGCATCGCCTCCGCAAATTCACCCAAATCAATAGACGTGAACATATAATTGTCCCAAATTTTCGAATTATCAAAGTGCTCGCGGACAGCTTGTTGCAGAGCTCGCCACGCGTCTCGTCTGCAAATACGTGATATAATGGTCAGCAATCTCCCTGCACAGGTGCTGACTGATACTCGCACCCACTTTTTGCCTTGACGAATATACGCCGATGCCAGATTGTTCCATGCCTCTCCATTCTCGTAGTTAATAGATGTACACCGACTAAACGCTCGCACCGCGTGATCCCAATCTTCGGCCCTCATCGCGGCACATCCCATGACGAACCACGAATTTTCAAAGAGGGGATTGACTGCCAGGGCGCGATGGTAGCATTCGATCGCTTTCACCCACTGAAAAGGGTGGCATCAGCAAACATCATTCAAAGGTGTGGAAAACGGGGCTGCACGTACCTCTCCAAGCCTGTAATAGTGAGCGCCAAGCGAACGCATCGCCCGAGCATATCGTCCATCAGAAAACTCCCACGCTCGCATGTATTCATTGGGATCCTTTCTCAAGTCTCCCAAGATGCAATGCAGCTTGGGCGATTTGGGAGTGATTTTCAGCCTTTCCAACACCAATTCTTCAGCTTGCTTGGTTTTCTCTAGCATTTGATAGCAGCTGATGACGTCGTCCCACATTTCGAGACGTTGGTAGATTTCAAGGGCTGAGCGGACTACGCCGAGAGACACGAAGCGTTCGCCTAGTTCCCGCTGATACAAAAAGCACGCATGGAATCAGTTTTGAGGCCATGCAACCGCAACCCACATCCGCAAGCACTAGAATGGTCAAATACTCAAAAGAATGTAGAGGAAAATTGGAGGCGCCCGAACCAAGGTGTAACTTGAAGATCCGGGCGTACTATGATACCTCTTTACTGTTGCAAGCCATAGTCAACATGTGACCATGCGAAGACGTGGAAAGCATCCGAAACAGGAAAGGCAGAACGCCCTCTGTCCCGGCGATCAGCATTGTGCTAACCACTCCAAAAAGGAATGATTGCGCCAGAACACTCTCCATGCCCACTTGCGGAACCGGAACCCAAAAACCCACACCCTGTCGAGAGTATATCTTGCTCACCTCCATCTCCCATTTCGGCGGCACCAGAGTCGAGAAGATATGAGCCATCCGTTCTTCCACTGCTGAGTCATCGCTTCCAAATTGGTCGACAAGGGCTTGCAGTTGGAAACACGATCGTTCGACAGTGCGCGTTTTGGTGCTCTCCAAGCGACTGCGTACCAGTAAGGCCATGGTATGAACCATCCAGTTGTTTGGGTTAGCCAAAACGCGCTTTGGTATAAATATGGAGCATTATTACGACGAACATGTGGAATTCCAGCGAAAACCACTTACCCGAATGTATGGCATCATTTGCTCTGTTGTGAGGCCGTGATCGGGATTCACATTTTTGACGTTCAAGCTAGAGATAGAAGAATTATCAGCAAATGCGGTGTCCCACCATCGTCCCCTACACCAGACTATGGCGTGACACTCACCAATGAGCAATCAAAATACATTGATCAATTACTTTCAAGTTGCCTTGCTTTTCAGGATCCACGCCGTCTCCCTTATCACCGGTGTACTGGATCGTCTCAAGCAAGGTATCGTCGTTCAAAGCCAACGTTTGCGGCGTAGCGGTGTTGGGGACCAGATCCGTTGAGCCGGTCACGTCCGCATCTGGGGAACTTTCGGCAACCACGACCAGCTGCGCGACATCGAAAGTCTGAAACTTTGTGCGTCTGCCCAGGGCGCCCGTTAAAGACCATGTGAAATTACTGGACTCTGTTGCTGTTTTCCAAAATTTCTGTTGGCAACAACCGGTTAGCATCCGGACAGAAATGGGGACACGCAAACGCAGCTCGTACCAGCGCTTTGCTATCTTGACTGTAATAGTGTTCTATTAACCCCCGCTCCACGTAGAACCTTGCTGAAATCTCCCTGTGCATATTCAGTCAGCGTCATCGACCAAATACTTCAGAAAAGGCCCTTCGAAGTGCGCACCGTGTGTCAGCATCCTCCGCCTTGGGCAATTTCTTCTCGGCCGCTCCCAATGATTCTTCAATCATTTCCTGCAATGTCCCGGAGGGGTTCTCCAGGACTCTTTGCTGCACAAACAGGCATCTTGCTTTCCACCATTCCGTCATCTGTAGTGCCAGTTCAGAAATATGTGGGGGAAGCGTACTCTGCGAGGTCCAACTAAACGACAAACCTTCAATTCTCCCAACTTATCGGCCCCATCTACCAAGATTGCCTTTGCCAATAGCAAGAACAGTGGTTTGGGCGTCAGAGAGTACACTTCTTCCCCATCTTCAACGAGTCGCTCGAGCGTTCTTTTTCGGATGACGTCTTCCTGAATGAGTGGCCATCAGTCCCAATGCAAGCGGATCATACTTCAAACTACCGTCATTGTTCACCTTATCCCGTACTTGCGCGGGTAGCAAATCGGTGGGATTCAAGTCGATCACCGGACCGGTCCATGCGCTTTGAAGGAAGGAATACAAGCAAGCTATACCTAAACACTGCACTTCAAAGGCGTTTTCAAGTGGCGCATCGCGGAGGAACGTCGTGACCCGATCGGACACGAATGCGTCCGCATCTGTATGGAAAGGGCAAATCTTTGGTTAACACATTACTGGCAAGATAAGGTGGAGACTTTCCCCACCTAAGTTTCCGACCAACGCCTCAACTTCTGGACCAGCAGCATGCGTGCCAAACAACAAGGAAGCAGTTTGCGATAATAGGGCGCCGCGATAGTGGCCTTTTACAATTTGAGTAAACAGCTCTGGCGCTGAGTCGGCTGGCTTGCCGAGAATCAGGCTGCCTTCGAGCTGGTGGAGGTCGTTGGCGGTCATTGGTGCTGGTTGGGGAGGTCAACGCAACGTTTGTTTACTGGGACGCGAACCACCAAAGAAAAATAAAATTATTAATGCAGCGCCACATGCTTTGAAATCCAGGTGCCACTACTTCAAGCGACGCGTCACTATTGTCAAGAGCAAAAGTTGCTGCGAACTTGTTTTGATTACTGGTCAATGCTTATGTACAAAACGCTCTTACTGTCCGACTTCCTCGGCAGCATCTCCCACCACCCCATCCAGCCCTTCATCTTCTCTCTCACTCTTCACCCGCGCCCACCGTTCTTCAATGAAGCTCCTCGAATGATGCAACCAGACGCTCAAACCCCTGATCCCAACGTCTTGCAAGGCCCTTTCACACCATGCAGTTGCAGAAACTGTTGTCGCTTTCATCCGGTCCCCGGTTCCGAAAACAACCAGAAGGTGAAGGCTAAGCCTTCCCGTTCGCTTTTTGCCCGATTCAGGCAACACGGCACGGAACCGGTCCGACATGTCATCATCAATGATAGAAATGGGAGGAAATGGCAAAGTCTCCAAATCTTCTTCAATGACAACCCCTTGATCCCGCTGTCGAACTGGCACCTCAAATCCAATGCGTTCCAATTCACCCTCTTTGAATAGCTTGCTGCACCTCCGATACTCTCTGGTACCACCCACCACACCCGCAACATTGAACAGCTTGGACACGGCCATGCGAGTTGTCACGAGTTCTCGACCGGAAAATACTGTTTGCAGTGACGGGAGCAAAGGGTTGGCCCTCTCTTGAGCCGCTTGTAGCTGCAGAGCGGGTATGTTGTACGCCCTCTCGGGAATACGGTCAAAGTAATATGTAAAGTCCGTTGCTAAACATATCAGGGTCGTTACATCGAGGTTAAGGGTTTGTGATAGTGAGGGGAAAGGATTGGAAGGGGACCTTGGAACGGCCGAAGGATCCGCCGCCGACATAGTCGGTGTGCGGTCATTAGGGTACTTCGGCAAATTCTCTGTTTCCGTTCCCATTTCAACCAAAATTCCCATTGTTTCCAACATCTCGATCATCTTCGGATCCAGTGCTTCGGGTCCACAAAATCTCATTACGACTCGTGGAGTTTCGTAATGGACTGGATTTTGCTCCGCGGCAAGCAGCAAGGCCCGAGCCTGTCTGAATAGGGGACCAGATAGAAGGGAGCTGTATGAAAGATCAGGGATAGGTGCAACACCACTCTCCCCATCATCCTCTGAAGACGACTCGTCGCTCTCGCTCTCGCTCTCGTCAGCAAAGAAGTCTGTCTGCAATGTCTTCAAAGACGACGCCTTGACCTTTTTAAGTTGGTGCATATAAGTAGCCGACCATTCATTGACCTAGGACAGCATGGGACATTACCTTGACCCATCTCCGTCCTTGATCAGCTACCACATCGACGCGAACCGAATCAGGCTCAGTGGATGGGTAAGCTCGTACAGGCATATATTGGAATGTGCGATAGATGCTCGTAACATCACGCTGGGTCGAAAGGACACCAAACACAGCACATAGGTAGGGTATGTTTGTAGAGGCCACATGAGCACTAATAAGAAATATTAACAAACTAACGCGGTGGAGACTCTCGAGGGGTCAGTACCACCTACCTCCGGATGGCCGAACGGTTGGAAACAAGCTGTCCAGTACAGAGAAGAGGTGAGGACGGAAAACTGCCATCTTCGAGTTGGTCCAATTCCAACCTTTTCCACAAAGCGTTTCTCCGCACGAACAAGCGCTCTGAACCTCCCCAGTCCCTCGACAGGTTCAGGAGCGCGTTTCTTCTTCAGTTGCTGGCTGTTCGCTACAGTATTGGTAGCAAGTAAGGCGTCAATCGCAGCAAGAAGCGTGCTTGCTTGGCTATGGAGCAACTCTGCCTTTGCCAGGAGAGCCAGCTCGTCGAGTTCGGTCTCGGAGGCCATCATGTTTGCAAATCGGAAAGGTTTGAGGGGGCGTTGGGGTTCGGGCTTGGGTGCGCGCTTCATTCATTGGGCCAATCAGGGCTTGCCATACCGCCAGCCTCAGGGCAATGCGACCCCACACTGCACTGCACACCCCAACATAGATCACTTCTGCATCCTTTCAATTGAAACGAAATATGGCCACTCTACCCCAATCCGGACGCGCTTGGATCAAAGCTGTCCTTTCTGGAGATACTGTCGTTCTGCGAGGGAAGCCGCAGAGTGGTCCGCCTGCGGAGAAGACATTCTCGTTTTCCAACATTTCGGCCCCGAGGTTGGGAAATGCGAAAGAGCCTGAAAAAGAAGAGGTAGGAAACTAATCGGCAATTCGGTGTTGTATTCGAATCAAAGGGACGATGAATATTAAGTCGAACCCATGGGTGCTTCTTTCTTGTTTAGCCATTCGCCTTTGAGTCGCGTGAATTCCTTCGGCGAGTTCTGATTGGAAAGGAAGTTGCCTACAAATTCGAATATACTACCACGACCAACGCGCGCGACTTTGGCGTGCTGATGGTTCAACATCCAATCAACGGGGAGACGAACATCACCCGGGTGATCGTCAAGGATGGGTGGGCAAAAGTGAAGACTCCAGATGGCAAGCGCACCGTTAGAGACGCTAGCGAGTAAGTTGGTGATGTTCAGTCACGTACATATGTCTTTGAAGGGAATGCTGCTGTGGGCTCATTGCTTTACTAGGGAGCAAACAAACTTGGCGGAGCTCGAGGCTCAGGCCCAGGCGGCCAAAAAAGGCATTTGGGCGGACAAAGACGCTACGGGCAAAGTTGGGGTAAAATCGGAACACAGAACTTGAGTGGCGTCCGATAAGCGTGGATTGATCTGTTGCTTTGGATCTTTTTAGGTTCGTACCGCCGCATATGCCTTGAAGGAAGAGCCGCGCGCATTCTTGGAAAAGCACAAGGGAAAACCCATCGATGGTAGGGCATTGACCGCGACTTATGGCCTGCAATTCACTTTGCTCATCCATGTGACCTATCATTAGCTATTTTGGAACAAGTGCGAGATGGTAAGTCAGTACATTTGAGTGTCCGTTCCCATTGGGATGTATAACCGGTTTTTTGGCGACAGGATCGACTTATCGTGTGTGCCTCATCATTCCCGCTGGCAACGGAAAGACGCATCAATATATCACTCTGATGTTGTCCGGAATCAAAGCACCTACGTACAGGAAAGATGTGCCGAACGTGCCTGACATAGTGGAAGAGTTCAGCGAGGAGGCCAAATATTTTGTTGAGAGCCGACTGCTGCAACGCGATATCAAGGTTGTGCTTGAAGGACTTTCCTCGAATGACAACTTCATTGGTTCCGTCCAATTCCCAATGGGTAACATTGCCGAAGCGTTGCTTGGGGAGGGTCTCGCAAAGGTGGTGGACTGGAACATCACGCTGGTAACCGGTGGGCCCCAAAAGTACCGAGCGGCGGAGGCCCGGGCAAAGGAGAGGAAACTCCGGTTGTGGAAAAACTGGGTGGGCAAGCCGCGAGTAGGAGGCCCGGAACCCGAATTTGACGGTATTGTCACCCGAGTCTTGTCTGGCGACATGTTGATTATCCAATCGGTCACTAGCGGAAAAGAGCACCGCGTCACTCTCTCCAGTATTCGGGCGCCAAAGGGTGCGGTGGCGTCGAAACCCGCCGACGGAAAAGGAGGGGAGAAAGACTCCGTCAAAGGTATTATCCTATTTTATTTGTTTTGTTTATGTCAATTATTCATTATTTATGAATATTCTATTCGGCAGAGTATGGTTATGACCTGGACGCAAAAGAATTTTTGCGCTCCCGATTGATTGGGAAGCAGGTTCATGTCATCGTCGACTACATACAGGCCGCAAACGCCGGGTTTGAAGAACGTGAATGTGCCACCGTCAAGCAGGGAGATAAGAACGTTGCAGAGTTGTTGCTTAACCGTGGTCTGGCCCATGTAATCAGACACCGGCGGGACGATGAAAATCGTTCCAGCGCCTACGACCAACTTCTCGCGGCATACGATAAGGCCGAAAAGGCACAAAAAGGCGTGCATTCCACCAAAGAGGCGCCTGTGTATCGCATTACCGACGCATCATTTAACGCTGCCCGCGCACGGCAATTCTTCCCTTACCTTCAACGGTCAGGGGTGGTGAACGGCGTGGTCGACTATGTTGCGAGTGGCTCTCGCTTCCGCATTCACGTTCCGTCGCAAAACTGTGCTCTTACGCTCGTCCTTGGGGGTATTCGCGCTCCACGGGCTGGCCGTCCAGGTGAAAAAAGTGAGCCTTTTGGACAAGAGGCTCTTGATTTCGTCAATCAGCGCGTGATGCAGCGCGACGTGGAATTCTCGGTTGAGGGCACAGATAAGGTTGGGGGTTTCATTGGCGCCCTCTTCACCAAGACCGAAAACGATCGCCAAAATGTCGCCGTCATGCTGCTGAAGGAAGGATTGGCAAGCGTACATGATTATTCCGCAAGCCAGAGCCCCCATGCGAATTCTTTGTATGAAGCCGAAAGGCAAGCAAAGGAAGCGCGGAAGGGCATGTGGAAAGAATGGACGGGCGAGCAAGAAGAGGTGCAGCAGGAAGAAAAGATTGATGAGGAAAAGCCTGCTGAGACGAAGGAGGTTTTGGTCAGCCATATTGACGGTGGCGGACGAGTTTTCCTGCAAATAGTTAGCGATGGTAGGTGTGAAGGTGGTTGTCCCGAAGGTGATTTTGCTACCACTGATTGCCTTTCGCACGTGGCAATGCAGACCTGCGTCGTCTAGATAGCGTCATGACCAAGTTCGCCGCGTTCCATGCCGAAGCAAACTCTGAACCAGTTGCACCATTTTCGCCTCGAACTGGAGAATACTGCAGCGCAAAATTCACTGTTGACGATACCTGGTAAGCGTTGAAGGGGGCTTCGCGAATACTGATTGACCCAAATCCCAAACCTGAGCGGTTTTACTTTCAGGTATCGCGCTCGCATTCGCAAAGCTAACCCCGATAAGACTTATAACGTCACCTACATTGACTTTGGCAACTCGGAAACCATTCCCGCTTCCAGACTTCGACCACTTGACTCTCAATTTAACACCAACGCGCTTCCCCCGCAAGCAGTCGAAGCAAAACTGGCTTATATTTCGGTCCCCGAACTTGATGCTGACTACGGGGAAGAGGCGTTCGAATATCTGCGCGATGCGACAGAAGGAAAGACGCTGCAGGCGCGGATTCTTGGCCGCGTGCAGACTGCTACTGGCACTGCGTTGAACGTTCTGCTATTTGACCCGAAGAAGGGTGAGATCTCGTTGAACGAGAAGTTGGTGAAGGATGGATACGGGTTTGTAGAAAAGGCATACGCCAAGAAGTATGCTGCTGAACAAAAGGCTGCTAAGGCTGCTGGGGCCTGGGGCGCTGCCGCAGCAGCAGCGAAGAGCAAGAAGAATGTATTGGCGTCTTTGATGGAAGCACAGGAAGACGCCAAGAAGAGTCGAGTAAGTGTTTTGCGTTCATTCTTCCCTGTCGTGTTCCCTCTGTACCGACACGCGTACGCCCCATCGCAGTCAAATCTT
This sequence comes from Borealophlyctis nickersoniae, assembly GCA_027604605.1. NCBI lineage: Eukaryota > Fungi > Chytridiomycota > Chytridiomycetes > Rhizophlyctidales > Borealophlyctidaceae > Borealophlyctis > Borealophlyctis nickersoniae. The sequence goes on along the minus strand of JADGKA010000007.1, from coordinate 327 downwards.
TGGAGATACGGAGATTTCACCGAGGATGATTAGACGCATCATAAGATATCTGACCTCACAACTCGATTATGGGGAAGACACCAATACACCTATTTGTTGGTGACTTAGCACCAACTGAAGATGCAAACCTGAAATGTTGCGGAAAGCAATTAATTGACGGGGAATCGTTGCGGCACCCCCAACCAGGGTCCGCACCGGGCATTTACCTTATCTAATGATGCATAGGTAGCCTTTTCTGATGATGCACCTCTGATCGATTTTTCTTGTGGTCTCGGTATGTCAGAGAATCTCGAATACCCATCGCGACTGCAGATGTCTCTTTACACC
>JADGKA010000006.1:0-81364 GCA_027604605.1 Borealophlyctis nickersoniae | reverse complement strand
GGAATGCGGTGGCCGGCTTCGTGAGTGGCTGGAACTTTGCCCGCGGGTTGAAGAGTGTGGTGGTGGGTAGTCGTGTTGTTGCTGTTGCGGTTGTTGTTGTTGGGATGGTGGTGGTGGTGGTGGTGCTTGTTGTTGGTATTTATGTTGTTGGTGTTGGTATTGCTGGTAGTGGAGGGGGTGCTGCTGCTGTTCAGCCAGGTAAGGTGGTCTGTGGGCGGCAAAGGGAGGGGAATTTGCATCTCGAGGCATGAATTTTTGCGGCTGCGAGGGCGGGTTCAGGTTTGGGTAGGAGCGAGGGGTTGCTGGGGAAGCCAGCATTAGGTATTTTGGGAGGTGAATAGGGTAGCGAATTACTCTTTAAAGAATACGAGGTCCTGGCGAGCGGGATAAAGAGACTGAATAATTGCGGGGGACCAGCCCCTGGCAGTTGAGGCGGGAGGAAGCAGAAAGCAAATTGGGGCGGAAATGAAGTTTGGGGGCAGCAGCTCGAGGGCAAAAAGTGGACAAGCTTTGGTTCCAGTCAGTCGTTCCTTCTTTGCTTTCAAACGGTTTCCCGGTTCAGTGCCACCAGACTGGACGGGCGGGCTGGGGACGGGCTTGGGAGGGCTTGTCCACTTGTCCAGGTGTTCGGACTTGCTGTGGTTGCTATGCGCAAGGTCTTCCCAGAATTATCCTGCCGAATTCACAAATTGCCACCGATATAGACCATGACTTCCGCCCAACCAAACGTAACACTGTAAGCCCGTCCCGCGCTTCACCCATATCTGGCACTCCCTAAACCCTTTGACCGACTCCCGCTCAGCTATCCCTTATCCGGTTACACTTTCGGCGTTAAAGACCCCCAACCAGAAGAAGACCCCTCCGTCGCCGCTCGTCTCCACCGCTTGCAGTCCGAATATGCAACACAGGGAATGAGAACAACGGTCGAGGGCGTCCTGGTGGTGCACGAGCATGGACATCCCCACGTGCTCATGTTGCAAATTGCGAATACATTTTTCAAATTGTAAGCAACACTTGGGTGGGAACCGGGGGCATTTTCATGGTTCTCTTTTGTTTGACGGTGCCTCATGGACACGGACCGCCGTAGACCGGGCGATGCACTGAAACCTGGCGAGGACGATGTGGAAGGACTCAAACTGCGATTAAATCAGAAACTGGCACCTATGGGTCTGGATCCGTCCGGTGGAGATTGGGAGATCGGGGAGCTGCTGGCGGTATGGTGGAGACCAAATTTTGAAACGTATATGGTGAGTTATTCTGATTTTTGACCTCCTCATGGATGGGGACGCTCTGTGGTTTCTAATCACAAAACTACATATAGTATCCATATGTTCCCGCACACATCACGGTAAATTTTGGATGATTCCGAATGAGATAAAAAGTGCAAAATAGATCAACTTACGGTTGATCTATACAGAAACCCAAAGAGATGAAAAAGATCTACCTGGTTCATCTACCAGAGAAGAGTAAGTCCCTGATGGATCCGTTACATACTCAAGCCATCCCAAACCTTGTCTCTGAAAACAACTCTGCAGAGCTCTTGTCGGTTCCCAAAAACATGAAGCTGCTAGCAGTCCCACTATTCGAGCTCTACGACAACGCCGCGCGATATGGCCCACAATTATCTGCTTTGCCCCATTTGCTTTCCCGATTCAACTTTGTGTACCAATGACCGTACCTTGCGTTTGCAGACAAAGGCTCGTACGGAAGTGCCAAGACATTGCAAATATAACCTGTCTGCTTGTAAACATGGTTTGGACATTTCTGGCGAAAGCATGGGAACGGCTGTGTTTTGCGTCTTTTTGAATGCGAAACAGATGTCGCGGACAATACCTTGCTAAAAAATCGGTTTTACCAATGATTTTAAACCGCAGCCAACTTTCCCCACACATTATTTTTTCTGGCGACGAAATTGTACAATTTTGGGTATCCCTCCACTATCTACTACGTGCAACCTGCGCACGCTCTCTTTCTCCGCAATAGGGGTCCGTTGATGTCCTCCCAGTCTCACAACCCACAGGCCCCGCCAAATTTCACTCAAACGAATCCCGATCTTCGTTGTACTCCCCAAACATGGCAGGGTCGATTTTCAATCTCTCAGCCATTTCCTTCAGTGTCAGCGAGCGGGGTGGAGCGGATGCCGCGAGCCATTGCTCGTTCGTGTCGTTGTACGTACTCGAACCTTCGGAGCCGCCGAAACCCCAATTTGAGGGTGCTGTTTCAGGGGCCACGACACTTACGGGTCCTACATTGTCGCGGAAACTGGGAAGGATCAAAGTTTGATCAGAGTGCGTTTGGGACAGTAATTGAAGCTGGTTCGGTTTACATCTCCCATTTGTAACGAACCGTGTCAAAGCTTCGCAAGCGACCCCACGCCATTTTTCAACAAGAGCGTCAACTTTTGCGGGTTCATCCTGTTCGCCAATAGACATGAAAAAATGAGCCAACCTTTCCCTCTTGAATGTCACCTTTGCCGTCCAATTTAAAGATAGCCAACGCTTACATTCCCAATATACTTCGCCATAAGCCGCAACTTGCGATTCCGATTTTCCAACTCTTCCACACTCTTTTCAAGTTTCTTTCTCTCCTCCATCAGCGATGAAACTTCGGGATGTTCGTTAGCGCTAGATACAGGTTCTAGGCGGGCCTGCTGACCTGCACGGGCTGGAGAGCGGAAGGGTTTATTCAGAGGTGAACTGGCTGACGATCGCATAGATGAGGCGGGAGTGCGGGTAGGTGAAGCTGGGGAAGGCTTGGATCTGCCGATGACGGGGGAGCGGAATGGGGCCGTGCGTGTGGGTGTTTTGAAGGCGCCGCGTGCAAGTGGACGTGTCGGGGTCTGTGGAAAAAGGTTTGGAAGCGAAAGGCTTTCAATCCCCATCCATTGCTGGGTCCTTTGCAAATACAATCGATTACCTGTAGAGTTCTCTTCACGGGTGTTGATGGTGGAGACATATTACGCGATTTATTCTCTTTCTCAATACCTGAACATGCAAGCAGTGATAAATAGGTCCCATTCTCTTGACTTCGAAAACATGCGTGAATACCTGCGTTGGGGTTCTTGATGGGTATCCAGTAAATTCTATGTCGAACTTCCTCATCCCCTTTCCTCTCCCGGAACGTATGAGAAGCCAGAATGCCGGAAGACTCCAGCTGCGGGAAAAGGGACTGAAGCAACTGATCATTATCACTACAAGCGCAACACATCTGCTACGACCATTGAATCACAGCAGAAAGGTCGACCGATGCTCACCACGAGTCTGGCAACTTTCACCTCGGCGGGTTCCGACTTTCCTATCCGGCACAAGATCGCCGCCAGCTCTGTTTCCGATACCGGTTCCCCGCATTGCAAGGGGCATGTCTTTAACAAGAGGCGACCACACGATGTCAACAGCGAAGAGGGTTTCGTTTCCTCCATGCGTGCAATGGGTTTCAACAAGCTTTCGCTGATGGTACGGCTGATTGATACCGATTCCACTACCGGGAATGCAATCAGCATCCGCATCAGATGGATGAAGCGTGACGCGTCTCGCGTCTCCCACACGCGTCCCCAACCCTTCACGCTTTCGCACGTCGTCTCACACAACCATCCCATATCTATTTTTTTAGCAGTTCTCCTTCCTTCCACTATTCTCTTTTTTTGCCATCTACAAAAAGCATCCTTTCTCATTCAAACGTATTCCTCACTCCTCCATCATGTCCCACCGAGATTTTATCTCCAGTCAGTCGGTCTTTGACATGCTGACAAGCGTCCCTTTCCGTCCTCTTATTTCCATCTGTGAAAATGATACAGTCGAAGAAGTGGGTCCTCGCAGTCTCGATCTTTAATGAGGTGTTCAGAAAAGACGGCCTGCCAACCGCTTTGAAAATTCATTTGACGGCAGGCGTACGCCCTGATGGCGCAGCATGATGTTCATGCCCTTCCAGTCTGGGCGATGGACTATCAACACAAGCCGGAAGGACAGCGTGTGTACTTGAGGATTGTTAATGAGTATGTGTCTGGCCTATGAAGCTTTCGGCGCCGGTCCTTGGTGTCATCACTAAAACCGGTAGCATTTCACCAGCTTTGATTTGATGACATACACCGCATTCCAGGTGAAGAGGGGCAAAGTAGCAGTACCATGTTGTCGGGCTAGAAAAACTGATACTTCCTTACTTCTTGCCAATCTTAAGCCTGTTTTTGATGCGGACAAGAAGATGGACCTTTTGGAGGGAAAGGAACCGCTGGTGGAAGTGAGAGCAGAATTTTTGACGCATCCGATACGCGAAGTGCTTGGGATGACCAAAGAAACCTCCAAACTCCACACAGTCCGCATGGGGGATCCACTGGCAAAGTACTGATTCCATTTTCGAAGGACGTATTTACAACTTTCGGTCACTCACTTGGACCTTCTCAACAGGCTCATCACGATGATGGCACACGGAGTCCACCGCGTCCTCGTCGCCGCCCCCGACGAAGCCCACGACCCTCGCCTCATCTCTCAAATCGACCTGTTGCGCTTCCTCTTCAACCGCAACGAAAGTTTCCAAGACTTGCTCAACATCTCCGCTCAAGACGTCATGAACCGCGCTCTCAAACAGCGGGTGCCTGAAAATGCTCCCGCGGGAGCCCGCACCTTGACCATCACCATTCACAATACCGCCATTGTTGGGTTCAAGAAAATGCGGGCGCACAATGTGACGAGTGTTGGGATTGTGGATCATGAAGATCATTTGATTTCTTCTTTATCGGCTGCCAATTTACGGGGACTCAACAAGGAGAGACTTGCTGAAGGTGTGTGTGTGGTGTGCGTGTGGTCGTTTGCCTCATTTGATAACGCCTAAACCTTTGGTCTGTTGAAATGTTGGTAACCCCCAGTCGTGAAACCTGTTTTGGTTTTCCTCCGGAATTCAATGGTCAGGATACCGCTTGGCATTTGTTTCTTTCCTGAAACCCGGTGACTAATCAAGAAGCGGGTTATTTTTCCAGGGCGAAGTTCCGCCGCCGCACATCTGCACTCCCAAATTCACGCTGGCCCAAGTGATTGCCCATCTGCTTCGCGAGAGGCTCCACCGCGTCTTTGTCGTCGACGAGGACCAGGTTCCACTCGGCGTGATCAGTCTCAGCGATGTGATTTCCATGTTCGAAGCGTCAACGGAAGATATCGTGCCGCTCCAGACCGAACCGTAGGCGGGATCGTTGGTCAGGTGGTTGGTTTCTTTGCAGTGGATCTTTGTATATTTCCTTTTCTTTTTTGTGGGGGGCAGGAGTGGGAAAGGAGGTTGGAGCGGTTTTTGCATTTGCAATAGCATTTTTGGCTTTGGTTTGTATCATTTTACCTTGTAAACAAGTTTCATGGCTATTATCATATCACAGTTTAAAGATGGTGACCGACCCAACGTCAACTGCTATCTAGATTCTGTTGCAGGATACCCAGACGCCGCGAAATCATCCGGCAACTGGGTGAGCAATCTGACAAACGCCTGGTTCAATGGAAAATGCGAGCTCGTGTCGGTGCAATAAATGAAGGAATGAAACGGGAAGGATGAAACGTCATGAAAATGTGGATGCGACGAGATGATTAGATAGTTGTATTCGTATTTACAGACAACACCACATCCCACGACTCCCTTCCCGTCCCGCTACGCTCGTCGACGAAAGACCACCCACATGCGGACGAGAGTCCAGATGAAAAGTGTCACATATGCACCGAGACCGCAAGACACGTACACGACGCCAACAACGTCATAGAATTTTTTTTCCCAGTTGGACTCCATCCATCCACATTTGGTGGGCGGACGCGGTAGGACGGTATGAAAAACTTGGATGATGACTCCAAAAGCCGCCAGGAGCAACAGCACAAGCACAGCGCCCACTTGACGTGGGGTCATTAGCCGGTCGGTGGTTGGAGAAGTTGTTGAGGTTGCATCAGTGGGTGTATGGTGGGGGAGGGTCGCTAGTGCCTCTGCGTTGATCGTGTTGGCGCTGTTGCCGTGCACGCTTTCTTCCTGCACTTTCAAAAAGGTGGATACCCATCAGCCGGGTATCCAAAGGATATCTGCACTACTTATTTCAGCAACTTACTTCTTAGCTCCTCCGTCACCTCCTTCATCTTTGCCATATCCTCCTTCATTTTCGCCATTTCCTCCCTCATCTTTGCAATATCCTCCTTAAATCCCTCCTCCATCCTCTGCATTGCTGCCAAAATCCTTTCCTCCATCCCTTGCGCGACCGGTGCTGCTGGGATGCGCACGTTCGGGAGGTGTCGCCGTGCCATATCTGAAGGGTTTGACAGGCTGCGATGATGGCTTCGACGCGACATTGTGGTCTTGTGTGTTTGGGTGGGTGAAGATGTCGTATATAGGAGGTGGAAATGTGGAGGAGAGGGGTTTGGAAGTTTGGAGGATGTGGCGGATGGCGGGTTTTTGGTGAGAACGGAGCCAAGGTTCAGAAATGGAGTAGGAAATGAAGAGGATTTTGGTTGTGCTGCGTTTGGGTGTCGTCTTTATGCCTCGGGCCCAGGCTTTTGTGGTACACGTGTCTTGTGGAGCTTGACCATGTCGTGGTCGCAAAAAACTGGATATACAGTCTTGAAAGGTTTGGTTGGTTTGGTTGGTTTGGGCCATTGCTTTTGTTTTGTTATGAATTCTCGTCCCCGGCAAACAATCCAGTTTATTGCACAACGTTTATCTTATCCCGCAGCGTTTATCTTATCCCATGAGCGATCCAGCCATGGATCCCTCTTCTATTGCAGTTGCAGGATACCCAGGAGCGGAGTTCGATGCGGAGGAGGGGTGGGAGCGTTGTGGTGATTTGGTTTTGGTTGTTCAGTTGTTGAGGGCACCACATGTTAAGTATCGGTAAGGTCAGTCACCGTGCCACAACAAGCCAAGCGCAACGCCTAGACCAGAATAGACGCGTCTGTCCACTTTCTGTCTCCAGCTTCATCAAAGTCAGGCGTCAATCCTATTATCCCACGAGCAAAGCAAACGTTTGCCAAAGTAGTATTCGTAGGTAGAGTATTCGCACAAGGAAACGCCCGACAGTGGGCGGCTGAAACGAATTTTTTCCAATTTTCTAACACCAAACAACCGACCGACTGCCCACTACCCACAGATTTTTGAAATGTCCCCTGTCATCTCACTTTCAGACTTATTCCCTATCATCGCAAGACATTGCCACCCCATCGACGCTCGCAAAATACAACGCTTAAACAAGGAAATTTCGAGTGTCATCACCACCATCGACCTCGTGTGGGGTGAAGCACGCTGGAGATGGAGTCAGAGTAACTTGAAATGTTGGACGTGGGCGGCGGACAAAGGCCATGTCGACGTGATGAGGTGGTGTTTGGAATCGGGCGGCTGGAAGGTGAACGCTGACGCCGGTGAAGCTTTACGTTCGGCGCGTTGGAGGCTGAAGACGTCGCGCTTAGCGAACAAACGTGAGTTCGATGCGCGACAAGGCAGAAATGTGCGACTCAAACGGACACCTGGGTGTCGTCAAACTATTGCTGGACAAAGGGGTAGACCTGCATGCCCATGGCGTTGGCGGCGATGCCCTTCGTCGGGCAGCAGAAGGGGGACACCTGGATATTGTCAAACTGTTGTTGTTGAACACTTACATGCCCGTGGCGTTGGCGGCAATGCCCTCTGTTGGGCAGCAGGAGGGGGACACCTGGATCTTGTCAAACTGTTGTTGTTGGACGAAGGGGTGGACTTGCATGCCCATGGCGTTGACGGCATTGCCCTTGGTCGCGCAGCCGGAGGGGGACACCTGGAGGTGGTACGTCTGTTGTTGGAGAAAGGTGCGGATGTGCATGCCCGAGGCGACGAAGCTTTGTGTTGGGCGGCAGGAAGGGGACACTTGGACGTCGTCCATTTGCTGTTGGAAAAAGGCGCGGATGTGCATGCCCAAAGCGATGAGCCTTTGTGTTGGGCGGCAGATGAGGGACACCTGGAGGTGACCCGTCTGTTGTTGGAGAAAGGTGCGGATGTGCATGCCCGAGGCGACGGAGCCTTGGGTTTGGCAGCGAAAAGTGGACGCCTGGACGTGAGCCGTCTGTTGTTGGAGAAAGGTGCGGATGTGCACGCCAATGATGACGAAGCTTTGCGTTGGGCGGCAATAAAGGGACAGGTGGAAGTCGTCCGTCTGTTGTTGGAGATGGGGGCGGACGTGCATGCGCTCAGACGCTGCATGTTTATTAGCCCAGAGATTGCTCGTTACATACCAGAGACGTCGCTGGTTCACGAGTGAATCAACCGCTGAAATTCTACGAGGAGTCAATTGGTCTGGTGACGGTATCGTAGGAGTATATCAATGCATGGCGAACACAATTTTTTCAAACGAAGATCAAGCCTGATTCACTGAAAACACGAATTTAAAACACGAATTCGTCTCGGTGCAATAAAGAGGGCGCACTGCGTCCCCGGCCAACAGTTTATTGCGCAGCATTTATCTTATCCCGCAGCGTTTATCTTTTCCCACAAGCGATCCAGCCATGGATCCTTCCTCATCACAGCCCCGTCCAAGAACAGTCCCCTCTTGACCTTCATCAGTGGTTGCCCATCCACTCCGAGCTGCTCACCAGGCACCACCTCCTCACAATTCTTCCAAAACACTAGTTTTCTCCGACGTAAATCATCAGTGTGTACTTCAAATTGCTTTGTTTTGCCGAACAAGGAGCTGGTCTCAATGACGACTGTTTCGGATGCATTGGGGTTCAGTGTTGGAAGAGCTTTTTGGGATGAAGAGCGGGCAGGGCGGCCGATTTTATAGCGATATATGCGGGCCACGTAGTTGTTGGAGACGACAGCCGCAGCGGCGATTGGAAGGGCTGCCGCAAACAGTGCTGTTTGAAAGAAGGATTCGCCAAAAGTTGATTGCGTGAATAAAGGAGATCAAGGAAAAGAATAAACGGAAATAACAAGTACGTACCGAAACATACTCCCGCCGTAGGACCCATACCCGAGTGTTCGATAAAATAGGGCGTAAGACCCAGCGGTACTGCCGAAAAAAAGAATGCAGCGACCCTGATTTTTCTGATAAATCCATTTTGAGGGCCTGTGTAGACCAGCATCTTATTGCCGGTTACAGGGACTGCCCTCGATTCAGTAAATCCTAGCTGCTTTGCGAGCTGTTCGGTGGAGGCGGCGGCAGTCGCGGAAGTCGAGGACCCAACCACGACAGTGCGGTCGTGTTTTAAACGCACGCATGAGCGCAGAGAAAGATGGGAGGCGGCGGGAAGTCGTGTATAGCGCATGAGAAGGGAGGGAGAGGCAGCGGGAAGCCTTGAATGTGACATGAATGCTCTGGGTATATGTGTTGACATTGTGGATGAAGGACTTGAAGGGTTTTGGGATGCAGCTGAGGTTCAGCGGTTCTTTGGCGAAAACACCAAGCCACATGTAAGCCGCTTGAGTTGTCCCCAAGTTGTCCCATCCCCTTCCAGCATCAAGCTATGGAACAACTAGCAGCAGCACTTCTAATTTGTTCCGTTTGATTTGTGCTCCGTATTTCTCATCCAGGCCTGCAACCGGAAACGGTCACGTTCCAACCAACCCGATGGGTCGCAAGACCATGGTGGCCTACGGCCGAAATAGTACCAGACAGATCATTCAGGGCGAACTTGAACCACACCGAATGCTTTGTGAAAAGCCACACACAATGCTTCGTCTGCGTCAATGTTTGCTAGAAACGTTTTAGCTATGTATCTGACTGGATATTAGCTAGACATCATGAAGATATCTGTTGTTAAAAAAGCCCGACGAAGCAGCGCCTCGTCCCTTCTGGCTCACCCCGGGGTTTATCAACCCCCACTCCAAACTTCCGCAAGTCACTTTGCAAAATTGCAAAATGAGATTGTGAGAGCATTAAGCCGCAGAAACTGAGCCCACAGTTCTCTAGGACAGGTATCTACGTTCGGCAGAGCGGCAGCGACGGGTATCAGGAGTATCGCTGAACCGCGTCACGTAGCGGATACCCATGGCAGTCCGAACGACCGGACCACTCAAAGGACAAGGGCGAGGCCAAGCTAAGAGCAGAGCATCCTCAACCAACATGGAGCCGTCTTCGACACCAACCCGCAAGCGAACCCGCATTCTTCGCACAGGCCTCACTCTATCCACTGTCCGAGCAGCAGCGAAGGATGGAGACCTGTCTGATAACGACGCGGACCTCGAAGATCGACAACTGCTCGCTGCCACTCGCGCCGACAACGCCAAACCTGAAGATAAAGAAAATGAGACAGGAGACGAGGCACCTACACCGGGAAAGGACTTGTATACTTTCCAAAAGAAACAGACAAAGAAGTTTGGGATGCATCTCTATGGTGCGGGACTGAGGACGAATGACCAAGAGTCTGAAGATGAAACACCAACCACCCCAGACACCCCGACACGGAGAGGACGAGGAGGGAACGCGGCGGGACATTTGGAAGCGGGTCGGAAGACACCAAAGTCTCAGGGACGGAGCAGGACTGTTGGTCAGGATCAGGCCCGCTCTCCGTCGAAGCGAGGGGCGAGCTTGGCAGCGAAGACGGCGGGACAACTGACTCCCACCTCACGAAAGCGACGTGCGGGTGGTGACCCGGAAATCGAAATCTTATCCAAGCAGCGAAAGCTGCATCTGGGAAGTCCGAGTCGCGGGAGGGCTTCGGTGGAGGTGGGTGGGGAGACTGGCAATGAAACACTTCCGGTGGTATCGACTCCTACTCGTCGTAGCAACCGCCTCGCCGGTATCGTGCAAGCAGAAACGCCGGAGGTTGACCGGTGTTTGCGGCGAAGGAAAGCCGCTCGACATTTGGCGACGGTTGTTGACGCACCAAGCAGCGAGGAAGAGGACGAAATCGACGAGGAGGAAGAGGAGGACGATGAAGAGGAAGAGGAGGGAGCGGGAATGGATGCGGGGCGTGAGGGGCGGAAGGAAAGGGAAGATGATGAAGAGGAGGGTGAGGAGGAAGAGGAGGATACGGATGGTTTTTTGTTACCAGCGTCCTACGAACGGTACTTTGCCGACCTCCACTCCTCCAACGCCGTAACGTCAAACAACACCCTTTCAAAATTGCCCACCCTCCAACACAACGAGTTCGTAGCCGCCCTTGCAAAGGCACCCAAAAAGCATGCATCTTGTATTGCGCGACTAAACAAACTGTATCGCGAGCACTTTCCGCAGTGGTATTTTGAACTGTCGTGCGGCTTCAACCTGCTCTTTTACGGATACGGCTCGAAGCGTGAGCTTCTGACCAATTTTGCCACGACAATGCTAGCGGACAGTCCCTTGCTGATTGTCAACGGATACCACCCGACGGCGACGATCAAGGATGTGTTGGGCAAAATCATTGATGGTGTGTTAGGTCACACTGGCCCACTCGGCAGTATTCAGGACCAAGTCGCTTTGATCTCGGCATATTTCTCTGAACCAGAACGCGAAGTGTCCGACTTGTTCTTATTGATCCACAACATTGACGGTGCGAGTCTCAGATCCGACAAAACGCAAACCGCCCTGGCAAGTTTGGCCTCAAGCGCGAATATTCATGTAATTGCATCCGTGGATCATATCAACGCGCCGATGTTGTGGGATAATGTCAAATCGGCACGGTTTGGGTGGGCATGGCACGACTTGACTACTTTTGAGGGGTACGCCGTGGAAACAACATTTGAGGATTCGTTGATGGCGGGGACGCGCGAACTCGGACAGAGGGGTGTCATGAGCGTTCTCAATAGTTTGAACACGAACGCAAGGAACATATTCCGAATATTAGCAGAGCACCAGATTGCAAGCGCGGAGGCGGAACCATCCGGGGGGACAAAGAGCAAGAAGCGCGGTGGTGGTGCGGGGGGGAACGGCATGGCCGAACTTGGTCTCCCTTACAACATGTACTACGCGAAGGCGGACGAGAACTTCTTGGTTAGCAACGAGCTGACCTTCAAGACGCAGCTGACCGAGTTCCGCGACCACAAGATCATTCAATCCAAACGGGCCTCGGACGGGTCGGAAGTGCTGTACATTCCGTTGGATGCGGAAACGCTGGGGCAGATTTTAGAGAGTTTGTAAAAGAATTCAACAAACTGGTTATAGTATCTGTCTTTTGAGGAAGTGAAATGGCTGTCCAATGCGGTGTTGCAGTTGGAAGGTCAAAAAGGGGTCATCGGTGATGTTAACAACGAAAAGAGGCGCCGAAAACACCAAAGGCAGTGCACACGCAACTTCATGCGGACCTCATTGGTCTCGCTTCTAAGAAACATAATCAACCCCATTACACGAATCTGCTCCCAGGTCGACCTAGTCAAACGTCCAACGGTGGTGTCCAAGTTATCGAGCACTGGACGGAGGATATGACAGCCACGGATGATAATTAATTTAATTAAATGCTCCTCAACTCTTTCCTGCCGATTTCCTCTTCCCCATCCCTCCCTCAAAACCGGGTCTCTTTTTCGCCGGTTTTCCCTTTGCCTTCCCCTTCCCCTTCGGCGCATTCTTCTCTTCTAGCCTCTTTTTGATGTTCTCTTCTCGCTTCGTCTGCTTTTGCTCCAGATCCTTCTTAACCTGAGTAGCCCGATCTGTCCACCTTTCAGCGCTCTTCTCTTTCGTCTTTTCTTTCCGCTTCAAGGTTTTCTTCAAAAGCTTGACATCGTCTTTGACTTTCTCCCCCTCTGCGAGTTTCTCCAGCTTGTTCCAAGATTCATTCTCGACAATCGCAGCAGCTTTTTCGGGAGCTTCCTTTGCGAGACTTTCCAGCTTTTGTTTCTTCGCTTCGGCCTGCAATGTGAGAAGGGAATTACGTGAGTAAGCCCCGTTGCTGACAAAAAATAGTGTCAAGCTTTACCTGTTTCACTTGTCCCGCCAAATCTGTGGGCCCTTTACGCTTCTTGGACCCTTCGGGTACTCCAAAATCTATCTTGCCAAATGACAATGATTCTTTCACAGCGGGACCTCCCTTGCCCATGCCTCCCTGTGCCTTAGGCTCCACCGCCATACCCTACACATACAATGTAGCAACAATTAGGTGACACTTCGCTGGACCTGGGAAAGACAAGACATGCATGCGCACCGTAGTATCATCGATCCGCCGCTTCTTCTCCTTCTTCTTCAAGTTCGCCTCTTTCTTTTCTCTCTTTCTCTTTTGCCGTTTCTCCAGAATTTCCTGCCTGCTCTTCGGTGGTTCTTCATCCCCCTCCGTTTCATTTTTAGCAGCCGGCACCTTACGTTTTTTGCGGAGCATCTCAATGCGATGTTTTAGCTTTTCGCGAAGCTCCGTGATGGTGCCGGTGGGAAGAGGTTTTACAGATGCTTGATCTGAGCCATTTGCTGGACAATGGTCAATCAATCTGCAAAGGGGACACGTTGACATACTCACATACTCACCAGGTGCATCCGTCTCCCCATTCTCTTCCTCGCTCGCCTCCTCGTCACTTTGGGCATCACCGTTGGTTTCGGGCTTTAAGGATTCTGATTGGATATCGAGCACCGATTTGTAATTTTCTGGGTCCAGCTGTGATGACATTAGTTCTAGGTTTCTATGGACATCATGATTGTCTGGACACCTACCTTAGCTTTTTTCGCACGTTTCGTCGCCTCTTTAACTGCCTGTTTTGGGGCTTTGTTTTTCTTATTGTGGGTGAACCGGCTCACCTAGAAGGTCATTGACTCTGTCAGTGCCTCTGTACCAGGTTCTGTCCACAGAAACTCAAGTTTCAATGCTCACAGGTTCCGCCTCATTTTGGGACGCCAGGTAGTGTTTCGGAGGAATAAGTTGTACTAGGGCGTCAAAACACTTTTGGTGTTCGGCCAATCGCTCCTACAGGTGATGAACCTGAGTCAGACCCAAGACAGGCATCTTTACAGAAAGCTCCTAAAGGTATGCTGTTGCCTCACCTTTAGGCCGTCCAAGGAATAGCTCCCCGCTTCTTCCGTCTCGACCTTCTCGACCGACATTGTTCTCTTTTCAAGTTGTGTCCGAACCTTTCAAGCTTCATCAAACACCCCCAAAATCCAAAAAAACTCCAGGCATTTACGTAATCATATTTGGGCGAGGAGCCAATCAGGCGCGTGGCTCAGGCACAGCATCTGGGATACCCAAAGTCAAAAAGTCGCTGGAGCCATTTGCAGGAACCTCAATTGATGTTGAAGTCGCTGCTCCGTCCAGGGACTTCACATATAAGGAAAACAGCTGCACTGTCTTACACAAAATCAGCACTTGCATTTTGTAGAGGAATGGCAACCAAAATTACGGTTTCTTCGAAGGCCACAACGCCTCCTTATGGTGAGGAAATCACTCATTTTGGAGGAAATCGCCCGTTGTCAGAAGTTCCTCAACCAGACATTCGTTCGCAGGAGTGGTCGCGGCCGCCAACGTGATAGGCCCTGCCGTGGAGGTTGCATTTGACCAGGTCGAAGGAAAGGACGCCACACTTTCTGCGGATGGGTCAGTTGAAGAGGTTGTCGGTAGAAATGTTCTGGGGAGGGTGATCTGAAGTTTCCTTGTTTCGTATTCAGCCTTCAGCTATCTGGAAGCAACCCAGTTCTCCGTCATTTTGGTCGTGCGTTCCCTGAAAAGAGATTGTACGGTGGAGACGCGGTGAAGGCAGCGCAGGTAAAGTCGTCGCTCCAAACATTGAATCAGCCCAGATTTTTGGGTGAAACGTCAAATATGCAGGTGGATTACTGGCTTGACTACGTGCAAGACACACTTGCCACCGCGAATGATTACAAAGCCATTGCCCCTGCGTTTGAGATTCTCAATACTCACCTAAGGCTCCGCTCATTCGTTGTTGGGCACCATCTCACTATCGCGGATTTTGCCGTATGGGGTGCACTGAGGGGTATGTAATTCCAGGGCAGTGCTGCTGATTGTACGGTTCTCGCTACTCATACCACGTCCAAAAGGGAACTCCATCTTTGTGAGACAATTGAAGGCAGGAAAGGGAATTGGAACGTACCTTTCTCGCTGGGCCCAGCACATCTCGTCTCTGGATTTCGTACAGAAGGCTGTGGACAGTGTTGAAAAGTCCAAGAGCACCGTGAAGGTGAGAAGTCGGAACTTCCTCTCATCATGTCGGCCGAATGGCTCATCGTTTGTTTTGCACCAGCCCGTTAAGAAGGACCAAGGCTCTTTCGATATAAACCTTAAGGATGCGGTCATGGGCAAGGTGGTCACCCGTTTCCCACCGGAACCTAGTGGCTATCTTCACATCGGTCACGCCAAAGCTGCGCTCTTGAACGACTACTTTGCCCGTACATACAACGGGAAGCTTATCGTGCGATTTGATGACACTAACCCCACCAAGGAAAAGGTACAGTCTTGTTCCCCACGTCCTGACGGAACTTCCACTTGCTCATTGCATATGCCCTTTCTTCTTTCAAGGCGGAGTTTGAGGAGTCCATCAAGGAGGATCTCCTATTGCTGGGCATCAAGGGCGATGTGATTACCTATACGTCCGACTCCTTCGACATCATCTACGACCATGCCATCAAATTGATCAAAAAGGGCTTGGCATATGTGGATGACACGGATCAGGAGACGGTAAGGAGTGTCGCAAGCTTACAAAGACAGTCGCTGCGGGCATACTTACAAACAACTGCAATCTAGATGCGTGCTGAGCGTATGGAGCTCCGTCCCTCGAAGTGCCGAGATTTGCCCGTTGATGAAAACCTCCAGAGGTTCGAGCAGATGGTGAAATTCACTGAGTTTGTACGTTACTTGTTTGCAACGGGATTGCTGCTCTTTCTTTGAAGTAAAAATGAGTCCTTTAGGGAGCGAAATGCAGTCTGCGGGCGAAAATTGATTACAAAAGCGAAAATGGCACGCTTCGGGATCCTGTCATATACCGTTGCAACGCGACGCCGCATCACCGCACTGGAAGTAAATGGAAAGTTTATCCCACTTACGACTTCGCTTGGTAAGTCGTTGTTCCAAACATCGAATCATTCCAGACTTTTGGTTCAAACGTCAAATCTGCAGCCCTATTGTCGACTCCATTGAAGGTGTTACCCACGCTCTTCGGACCAATGAGTACCGCGACCGCAACGTGCAATATGAGTGGTTCTTGAAAAACCTCGAGCTTCGTTGGGTACACATTTGGGATTACAGGTATTTGATCCGTTTTTTGAATTCTGGTTTTCAAAACGCCACCTCATTTTTCTCTCCAAACCTGCAGTCGCTTGAACTTCATTTACACCCTCCTCTCCAAGAGGAAACTGACGTGGTTTGTTGAACAAGGCCTTGTCAGCGGCTGGGATGACCCCCGTTTCCCCACGATTCGTGGAATCCGTCGTCGCGGCATGACCATCGAGGCGTTGCGCCAATACAATCTTATGCAGGGCGCGTCTCAGAGGGAGTTGAATGTGGAGTGGGACAAAATTTGGGCCATCAACAAGAAGATCATTGATCCGGTGGCTCCCAGGCACACCGCCATCAACTTGGATAAAATGTGAGAATTCGGTCAGTTGCAAAGCAAAATGTGTGCGTTGGCTAACATCACCAAACGTAGTGTCAAAGTCAATGTGGTTGGGGAGGATGTGCAACCGCACACCAAGGAGATGCCCAAACATAAGAAGAACCCTGATGTGGGAATGAAGCTTACCACTTTCTCCGGGGAGCTCTACATTGAATTTGATGATGCGAAGGATCTTGAGCCCAAAGAAGAGGTCAGCACGAATTTTGTCGCGCTGCAGTCCATTCTGGTTTCAGGCCGTACAGACTGACGCTTCCCTCGCAGGTCACTTTCATGGATTGGGGAAATGTGATCGTCCAGTCGGTTCAGTGGGCAGATGATCGGGCGCACATAAAGTGCGTGGAAGTGAAACTGCATCTGGACGGAGATTTCAAAAAGACCAAGAAGAAGCTCACCTGGCTTTCGCGCGCTGAAACGGGCAAAATGGAACAGACGCCTGTCAAACTCACTCTCCATGACTACGACTATTTGATCACAAAGAAGAAGCTCGAGGAGGAGGACGAGATTACAGATTTCATCACGCCAGTGTCCGAGTTCAAGGCAAGTGGCCGCATGGCTTCTGAAGTATCGGAACAACATTTGACGAATCAAGTTTCATGCAGACGGAGGCTCTCGGTGACGCCAACTTGCGGCATCTCAAGAAAGGTAAAATTTTGTCTTGATCGACCCTCCAAGTCTTCCAGATTCTTATCTTTTCGTGGTGCGCTTCCAGGCGAGTACATCCAGCTTGAGCGCAAGGGATACTACATTTGCGACCGAGCTTACGAGGCTACGAACCCTGACGCCCCGATCCACCTCATTTTCATTCCCGATGGGCGGATGGCGTCAACGCAGTCCAAGGACGAACAAAACGAAACGCCCAAGGGGTCAGGGCCGAAAGACCAAAACGGCGGAGACTCCCAAAAGAAGAATGGAAATGGGAAGAAGGATAAGCCGCCGAAGGGAAATGCCGGAGGCAAAGGGCCGAAGGCCGGTGCACCGAAGGTGGATGGGTCCGATTCTTCATCAGTCAACGGCATCAAAATGTACAAGGTGAAACCAGTTTATGCACAATTGGAGAGTGTCGACCCGAAATCCGTCAGCAAAATGTACACGGTGAAGAGCATGTATGGTCCTGAGGAACCACTTCCGACCGCGGTACGGATCATTTTGTGTGCATTGCGGCATTCTCTGTTTGCCGACTATGTCGTCTAATTTTGAAATACGCTTTAGGCTGCACCTGGTCCTTCCAAGAAGGAAACGCCAGCTTCACCAGCTCCCAAGGAGAAGAGCGCAAAGGGAGGCAAGCCTGCGCCTGCCCCCGCTGCTGCCGAAGGTACGCTGCGCTGTTATGGGTTTCCTTGTGCCCATAGCTCTCTTTCTCATGTACTTCCCACTTTGCTTCCATGTGCCTACATTAGCATCTTTGATCTCAAAGTTGGATATCGTCGTGGGCAAGATTCTTGATGTGAAGAAGCATCCCGACGCGGACTCACTGTATGTCGAACAAATCGACTGCGGCGAAGAGAAACCACGCGAGGTAGTCAGTGGTTTGGTCAAATTTATGACTGAAGATGACATTAGGGTATGTTTTCTGTTGTTCGAAAGATGATACACCTTTCAAAACACCAGTCTGGACAGCACTGGTCTCCATTCGTGGTCCATGAGCTCAACAAAATTTGTTCTGACTATTGCAGGGAAAAACCATTTTGGTTCTCAAGAATCTGAAGCCCGCAAGGTAAGTCAGCTCATCATGCCTTTTCTCCGTGCGGCTTGAGAGTGCAGGAATTGAAACTCGTTTCCCTGGATAGCATGCGCGGAATTAAGTCACACGCGATGGTACTCTGCGCCTCCAATGCCGATCACACCAAAGTCGAGTTCCTGGTCCCTCCACCGGGCAGTGTGCCCGGCGACAGGGTCTTTTTCGAAGGTCATGAAGGTGAGGTCAACAGGAGGTCAACAGGGGGCGCCTATCTATCTTCATGTCCCTAATTTCTCGTACAGGTGAACCCGATGAGCAGCTGAACCCGAAAAAGAAAGTGTTCGAAACGGTGCAGCCTGGATTCAGCACCGGCGATGACCTGGTGGCCACATGGAACGGCATTCCTTTCCAGACTGCGAAGGGTGTTGTTAAGGCAGCCTCACTGAACGGCGCATCCATCAAGTAGTTAGGGATGGGAAAACTATTACTAGGTTGAGAAGACAATGATATCCCAAACTGTGATTCAAAACGCGGGGCGACAGAAAGAAGATGTGCAATTTTCACCGAAGACAATACCCAATGGCCCGCTTCGCAGGGATACTGTGTCTTATTGTACATTGAAAATTATGAAATGGAAGGAGTGAAGCCACGCTTGGGTCAGTTAAGATTATATTCTACCGTTGTATGTTGCCCTAAACTCATTAAGCCTGCGAACGAAAGCGAGAATCAAAACCAGGTGCAATGCACGAATGCGGATTGTGTTTTTGAAGTCAGACCTGTTTTTGAATAGGCAAGAACAGCTTGAATTCGGGGGGCAACTCCTCCTCAGAGTAGAGGCGGTCGGAGAAGTAGATGCGCCGAATACGACAGTTGGCGTGAATTTGAACGCGCAGCGTTTCAATGTAATTTGTGCCGTAAGCGCGGCGAGTGAAATCGGACAGATTGAATTGAATCTAGGCACCAGATACCAAACGAGGCGGGAATGAGATTGCTTGTTCCCCGTCCTCCAATATGCATATCAAGGGACGAGTGAAAATCTCACCTGGTTCCACCCGTCATCAAGACGCATGGGCATGGTACAAATGAAGGGCTTCACCCGTGTTGTCGACTGAGAGCAGAGACGAATGATGAGTGACTTACAGCAAAAACCCCGATATATTCTCTATACCCACCTGATAATTACTAGCCCTGAACCTTCGCCTGACATTCTTGTCATCCAGCACTTGCACCTCAAACGTGAAATACTTTTTCAAATTCTTGATGATCATCACCAAAAACGGCAATTTGATCCCCAAAGTACGGTTCTGTTGAGCGGGGCATGTGATGTAGTTGGTCGAGACATTGGTTCCGATGATTTCCAACACGGAGGATTGAATGTCGTTGTCAGTGATACGCTTGATGTGGCCGTTGCGCACTTTTTTGTCCCAGATTTGAAGGGGCTTTGAGCTGCATGGATGCAATGGCGTGTTCAGCAATGCATTGGATAATGCAAGGAAGGCAGCAAGTACTCACCCAATGCTGTAGAGAATTGACAAGAACCCCGACTAAAGGCATAACAGTTGCGGATAAGTTGAGGAATTCAAGGAGGACAAAGCGGCAAGGCCCGTGTACCTGGAATGTGTTGCGAAACATCGCCAGTCCCTGCTAAGTCAAATTGCGGTATCGACGCTCTACCAACTGGATATATATGTCGCAATTGGACCAAAGGACTGCTGCAGAGGCGGGGGATTTCAACGGTCGAAATGTTGCCAACGCGCGTTTTGGTTTGTCCCCGAATTACGGAGTGGCGCAGTAAAGTCGCTTTGCATTGTTCCGAACGCGTTCAACTTCTTCGGCAGCTCCCGTCCATTTCTCGTTGCAATCGTCACTACTTACACCATAACTCCCCATTTCACGTGCACCAACCATCACATATCATGGGCGAACCAAAATCAGAATCGAAACGCGGAACCAAAAGCGCCGGGAAAGCTCGACCAGACTCTGCAGGTACCTTACAAATGCCCCGTAGATGAGAGGTTGGTTTGGTCGGTAGAGCTAGTGCTCCGAGTTGAACTCTCCAACGCACAAATAGCGCAACCAGTGCAACCAAAAAGCGGCACATTTGTTTTCAAGGATGGATCGCGATACGGTATCCAGCTTGCTGTTGAATCCTCTTTCACGATCTTGTCATCAACACCTGCTTACATTCCAATACAAAACAGAGGGCGAATACAAGGAAGTAGATATCCCAAACCCAACACCAGAGACTCCTGCACCCATTGTTCGTCAAGGTACCGGCCGCTTCACATGCGCGACGAGTGGGTGCACGTACATCGGGTCGTGGGAGGCGGATAAGATGCATGGGAGAGGTATGGATTGGGCTGGCTTGGCGATGCGTTGATGTGAAGTGCGATTCATCATACTTGCATGTCCGCTGATATTGCAGGTCGACTTGAATACCCCTCTGGGGCTATCTATGATGTACGTTGTGATTTTCCTTTCACATCGCCAGCAATCCATTGTTGACTGCTTCAGCGCCTTCTGAATTTTTCTTTGTGGTGACCAGGGTCAATGGGAGGACAACAAATACCAAGGCACAGGTACCTACACCTGGCCAGACGGTTCAAAATACTCTGGCGAATGGGAATCGAATCGTATGCATGGGCCTGGGAAATATAGCGATGCCAAGGGGCAAGGATGGATTGGGGTCATGTTCAAGGGTGCGGGTGCTGCGTTGGCGCCCGAGATTATTTGATTTTGGTTTTTGCTAAAACGGTGCAAAATATGAGAGGAATGAACGAGTTTCTCCTTATTGTTGGGAGTGAGAAAGGCCTTTTCGAGAGCAACGTAGTTACCGACATTTTGATCGGCAAGGTAGGTGGTGGAGGTGGAAAGCGGTAGTGTCGCTCCCCGAGAAACCTTGGGCGGCCCGCAGCGGTGGGTGGGGGAGGCTGTGATTTCGTCACCGTGGAGCTGCCATCGGTTGATGGTGTTCCACACCGTCTGATCAGGAATACTTTCCTGTTCAGCAATGGATGTGGGGCGAACCGCAGCTTCAGGCATCCCGATGATAACACCTGTTTGAAGGGAGAGAGTTGCTGGCGACGGGTGACACCGCTCTTGTTTGCGGACAATTGTTGGGACATACTGCGTGCGGAAAACAAGTTATGAGTTGGATTTGTTGAATGACCGGGTAGGGATTATGGATGGATGGCCTACATGTAATAGTTTCACCAAAGAAAATGTTGTTGTTTGTTTGCTTGATGTTTGTTGATAATTGCAGTCTTTTCATAAGTGCAAACAGCACGATACCAACGGGCTTCTATCTTGATATGTCACTGGTTCCGGATACCCTATCGTGAACACCTCAAAACGCGGTCGCAGATGGCGCGGCCACAACACATCCTGCAACACAGTCGCACATCTCACCGCGATCAAAGTCCGTTTCCTTCCTCTGCGGTGTGGCTGCCATATTGTGCACTTCGTCTGAGTCCAGGTTCACTCGGGATGCATTGGGGAAAGTGGAAGTACCGTAAGTGCTGCTCTCGTTTCTCTTTCTGGTCTATGTGACTGCGTACAACGCATAAATCAACCTGCGCTGACGGAAAGTCATGTTCGGATGACGGGGTCACGTTTAAGCAAGTGAGTGGAGAACTCTTGAAGTTCTCCACCTACGAACGCTGCTTGGGCCGCTGCTTGGTTGGTAGGCTTGTCGATGCTTGTGCTTTCAATGCTTGTGCTGACGCGATTGGGGACCACCCTTGATGAAATTCGAATTCGTATCCTGGACCCTTATTTTTCAGTCTCTGCGTAAGCGGGCCCCCAACTGCGTCATGCGCCACGGCAGCACAGCCTCCTCTCTGGGCTATAAAAGGGGCACCATGCCTCGCTTTTCCCGCTCATTCTTCATCGTCTTCCCCCAACACATTCGGACTTTTCAACACAACCCACTTGATCGTTCTCAATAGGGTAATAACGAATTCCCTTTCTCTCCTACCCCACGTTGGGTTGGAGTAGATAGAGGTTCGTTGTTACTTCTATTAGCCCGGCAAGTGGTCTTGTGTTTCTGTATGTGTTGCGGTGTAGTCGTCTTCACATTCGTTTTCCCTCGTCTTTCCATTCTTCTTCCCCCCTTTCACACCAGTGTTCAGAGAGAAACAAACCGTTTCCGACAGACACTTGCGTTCGCTCTGACAGGTTTACTGACTTGTTAGCCCGGATGCAAGTGCGTTTCTGTCGTTGTTTACTCTTTGTGACGCGTTGGTGGTGAACAGGGTGTGGGCTTGCATCGTCTTGAAGGAATTCGACAGACGTTAAAGATAACCCGTCTTGAAGGAGGTACAGACGTTAGAAGATAACCCGTCTTGGTACAGACGATAAACATACCCGTCTTGAAGGAGGTACAGACGTTAACGACAACCCGTCTTGAAGGAGACAGACGTTTAAAGATAACCCGTCTTGAAGGAGATAGACGTTTAAAGATAACCCGTCTTGAAGGAGGATAGACGTTAAAGAAACCCGTCTTGAAGGCATTGACGCTTAAAATAACCCGTCTTGAAGGAGTTCGACAGACGTGTAAAGAAAACCCGTCTTGAAGGAGATAGACGTTAAAGACAACCCATCTTGAATGGAGGATACAGATGTAAAAGACAACCGGTCTTGAAGGAGACAGACGCTAAAAGAAACTCACGCCAGGGGGCTACGAGTGCCGTGGGAACGGATCCGGGCGTGTAATCAAGTGCGGGGTTGACACTAGACTGTCATAAAACTCGAACACATCTCCAGTTGGGTTCAACTCCCAGCTGGAGAAATACAATGAATGAACACTTGGGCTGATTTGAAAACATCAGCGTCGAAGAAAAGACACATATCAATTAGCCAAAAAGAACAGAGTCTCGAGAGCATACTACAAAGACTAGGTAGGTGCACGCCATCAACCTCTTGGACGCCGGGTTGAGAATCGGATACCTCCTATGTCATCAATATCTGTGCCACTGCAAGCAGCCATTCCATTCCATATCCCAGTTGCATTGCCCAGTTTCACAAACATTCACGGAGACGCGATCAAGCTTCAGCAAGTTTGGAGTTTGTTGGTGCCACCGAGAGAAATAGTGTTACGATAATGGAGTTTTTAAAAGGTGGGCTTGCCGTGCGCTGTGCAACGGTCTTGCAGGACAGTCTTCAGGCGTCTGTGCTGACTTCAAGGTCCGCTTCAGACCAGGCAGAAATTGAGCGCATTTCCGAAGATATTCTGACTGAACAGCAGTTGGTAAGGCAACGACGCCTTGTCCGGGAGTGAGCGAAAAACCGGTACCATTTAACAGCGTTTTTTATCCAAGATTATCGACTATGATCGACGACGGAATGAGAACAGGGAGGCGCTGGGTTGCTTCAGGCGGGGAGAAGCGGGAAAGGGTATGGACATGTATGCATCCGATGCTCGACGTCGCTGCTAAAACACACCATTTGGAAACACAGGCAAAAGAGAGTGGTTCTTTGCGGGAGGATTATTTTTGAAACTTCCAAATGAAACTGCAAAGCATTTGTTGGAAGAAGGTATGCTCCAATTCTTCCTGGATGAAGGGTGTTGCGGCTGACACAGCTCCACTTTTCGTTCCAAGACCAAAAAAAATTAAACGCAGACATCAATCGCTTGCGAGACAGTATTAAAACTCGTGTTACGGAACTGGAGAAGAAGGACAGGGGGAATACGACGCGGTTAAAGGGTTTTGAATTGACGGGGGTGACGCAGGATGAGCTATCGAAGATTGCGAGACATGATTCGGCACAGCGAGGCGTGTGCGAGTTGAAATAAATACTTTTCACAAAAACATCGCATAAGGCTCTGGATACTTCGTTTCGGGGCATGCGATACGCTTCGCCAAGAGTCAGATGGCGGTAGCTGTCCTGGGATGGGGTGGGTATTGCAACCCAGCTGCGCAGACTAAGCAGACGATACGCATTTGCACCGATATGATTGCTCCACAGATTGAACTTCAGGGCGAAAAAGGGGAGGTATATTCTACAGCTATGGTGGAAGCACCGCTCACGACCCAAAGCAGATGAGCCTTATTTAGTGATGTCCGCGTTGATAACGTTGAGCCCCATTTTTCTCCCGAACAATGACGGAAATTTACCCAAAAAGTAAAAAAGGTTCTGTATTCTAATCACAACGTTGTTACTGTACATAGAATGAATAATGTTCAGGTCCCATTCCGCGCCATGCGTAGTTCTCATCCAAGTAGCCCCAGTAGCTCTTTGACGTGCTAAATTAGAGAAAGCAACAGGGAGCCCGATGAGGTCCACGATACAAGTCGTGACGCTGAAAATATACTCGGCACTGACCTTGGCAACTTCATATGACGAGTTTGCGATGCGTTGCTTGAGCATTTTGCTCCCAGGTGTCTCCACAATTCCCACCGCTAAATCATCCAATTTTCGTTTTGCCTCTTGTAAAATCTCCAAAACCACCTCCCCTTTCCGAGCGAAATCTTCCTTCACCCCCACCCCCGCGCCGGCCGACAGTGTCCGGCTTGATCGCGCAACAATCTCGTCAACGGTATTGGATATGCTGTCAATGGTTTCTTTGTAGTGCGCGCCAGATTCCGTTTGCTGTCGCATCGATTGCAACAGTCGCTGGATTGCTGATACAATAACATCGGTCTGCTCTTCAATGAATCCCTATTCAAATAATGGATTGTTCAGACTTCACCAACAGTGCAAACGCAAGTTTGAGGAAGCGCCATACCTTCAGCTCAGTGACCTGCATTGCCGTCCCACCGTTACCCGCCGCCTTCCGCTGTGACCGAGGTGACGGAGGAGGAGTGAAGTCCGCTCCATTCTTCCCACTCTTCCCTCCTCCATTAATTCGCATGAGATTCGTGACATTTACCATCCGCTCATTTAGCGTCTGTGCCGCACGATCCAAGATCTTTATGTCAAGCCTATTGTTGTTTGCTGCATGGTTCTTTGCTGCGGTGATCAATTCTTGAAGCGCCGTAGACAAGGCCTCTGTGGCGGACTGTAAGCGCGCCCGGTCATCGGGAGACAGATTTCTTGAATTTCGCTCAAAGATTTCCGCGTCTTCCGTTGCCCCTTTGCAACTAATCACAATGCTCTTCATGGCCACCAGCACGGATGTCGGTACAGTTGACCTGCACAAGAAAGAGCGTCACCAACAGCCTTCCGAGACTTCCAGCTGCGAAAATGATAACCAACCGAGCAGCCGTCATCAATCCATCAACCGCAACCCGATACGATGATAGGTTCTCGTCCCCTCCATTACTCAAATCTGTGGCTGCCGAATCAAAGCGATCTCGTCTCAGAGTACCGTTTCTGGGCAGGGTGCCGTTCTCTATTATTTCAAGGAACAGCTCAGTCAACCACTTTGGATGCCTTTCGGAACAAAAATGACCGAAAACTTACGTGTAGTCGTGCGGTTCAAAGTCATGCTCCGAAGTTTAAGAAGCTGAAAACAATCATGTCACCAACGTATCGCAAATTGCATTTTTCCTCAAACAGATAGCTACCTCTTCCTCCAGAGTATTGTTTTTCTGGGACAGACTTTTCACTTCCTCCAGCAATGTCGAAGCCTCTATTCGAATTGCATCAGCTACCTGCAAGTTAATTTAGCCATGAGCACACCACGCAAATAATCAGACTCGCCCTCCCTACTACGAAATGTGCCACGTACCCGCTGTTGGCCGTCAAAATCGCTTTGCAACAAGTCATGATCTTGTTTCAGCTTCTTATACTTGGTTTCCCAATCTTGGGATTCCTGAAAGAAGTATGTACCTTTAATGGCATGCCCATTGCCCGACTCCGACTAACGCTCAGACCTACCGCTGTCTTTGCGGCAAGTTCACCCTCCAATTTCGTTATTCTATCGATGTAGAAGTTCATTTCCTGCGACAAGGACGACGTTAACCCCTCTGCTGCTTCAATCACTACACATCATATCTTCCTGCTCACCTGCACTTGTTTGTCCAATTTTGCGATTCTGTACTCATAATCAGCCCTCATTCTTTCCACCTCATTCTGAAATAAGCACCGTTAGAACGAACTGACGCTGCCATGGAACGAGTTTGACGACCGACCCACCGACGGCACTCCAGGGAGCGGTCTGCCATTTAATGATTCAGCCGAGGCACTGCCGCTCCTTTGCACAGTACTTATAGCCTTCCTGGGCAATGTCCCCGCTTCTTCTTTTGCCCTCTCCAACATGGTTCGAGCTTTATCTGCCGGTCGATTTCCACTAAAACCCAAGGAACTCGCAGAACGCATTTCTTGTTGGTAATTGGATGGCAGGCGTTCAAAGGGGATTACAGGTTGCGGTGCGCCGGCTCTCTCACGGGACCGAGACCGCGACATCGCGCGAGCTTGTGCCTGTTCCGTTCTTTGACGAGCCTCTCGCTCTTGGTATTCAATTTGTTCGCGTGTCAGAAGAGGCTGGCAACATGAGGAAGATATTGAGCGAGGAGGCATCAATATTCCAAAAGAGCAGTCCTTTTCTTACCCCGTACTTGGCATCGAATTCTTCCATAATTTGCGGAAACCGTCGCTCAATTTCAAAGAAGACTTCACTCGCTAACTCCATGAATCTATTTCTCGGCAAAGTCGCCAGTTTTTGACGCGCCTGGTTACGTTTTTGGGTGAAGTCAGTTCTCACTGTTAGGAATGGGACTGGATGCAAACGGTCATCATCAGCAATTGTTGGCAAAATGAAGGCGTGCAGTTTACGGTCCAGTGACATACATTCCGGAGGGTCCTTGAGCCTTCGGTTAGTCTCATCATGAACGTCGGTGGATAATTCGGTAAGTTGTTGTTGTGATAGTCTTGCCAGCTTTTCTTTGGCGGAACTACGACCCATTGTCCCGGACTGCTGTTGCAAGTAGCTCGCCAAGAACCTGCGTAGTAGGTCATAGTGGGCATAGAAAGGGCCCAAATTGGGTTCTGAGCGATTCAGTGTGTTCATGGAGCCGTCAACGGGCAGGAATGCATGTGCGTAAAAGGGTTGAAATGGAAGGTTGGCAAACAAGGGTCCGCAAGTGCCCAAATTTCCGACGAGAGGCTGAGTGTCGCGCACGGGGGATGATTGAATTTGTTTTTTGGATTTTGTGCCAAATTTGGATCAGTTTGCCCGCGGTATCCAGTAAATCGTCTTCTCCCTTCTCCAAGTTGGACCGGTCATGCAGCACCCTGACCAGTATTGTATAAGAAATGGCGGGGGGAATTACAAATTCCCAAAATAAAAATATGATTTTACAGGTTCTTAAGAACAAGCACTTCATAATTCCCGGTGTATTGCTGCGAGCCCCCCTGTGTGTAAGAACACCACCCATTGTTGATTTGAAATCCTGCTTCTCCGGGGACAATCTGATATCCATGTTGCAATTCGACCCTTGCCACATACAGCTCTTGGGCTGCTCCTGATTCTCCTGCCTTGCCGTAAGCTTGCCATAAAAAGGAGGGGTCAACAGATATCACCAAAAGAAGACAGGAATACTCGGAAAATACGAAGATGGTGCCTCACCTGTCATCAGCTGACATCTTCCCAGAACTGAATCTAGTCCCTGCCCGGGCGTATTTGCTGACACAGCAACCCATTCCAGATCAGAAGACTGGGCGACCAAAACTTCGCATATTCGTTTTGCAACTGATATGCCGCCTAAAAGACGAAAGTGAGCGGCTCGACAAAACTATGTTAAATCGAGCACAACTTCACTGGAATTACCGGAGCTGAACAAGCATCCTTGAAGGTGCGGTGCAGCATAAGCCAGCTGCTTCCCGTTCGCCGTGTCCACCCGAGCAATGTAAAGAGCCCGCCCTGAACAGAAGAAACTGTGACTTCAGTCGCCTGCGAGCATGCATGTGGGACCAGACGAAACCCACCATCTGCCTCCTTTCCACCCTGGACTGCGAAGGCAGGCACTCTCCCATTTTCACACTCTACCCACATTGGCTCTGCTGGAGGCCATGTCGGTGAATATGCGCGAGGACTGGTCGCGCCACTTCCGATGCCGAGCGATTGACCCCGCGCCGGTGCAGGAACAGCCTCGTAAACAACGTCAAGTGCCTTTGTACCTCCTTCCAAGCCATGCGATGATAACATTTGCCTTCCGGATTCGGTCGCGTATGATGCGTACGAGGCCGTCGACTGCTGGCGACTTGCCGATTTCTCGCGGCCGCGGAAAAGTCGGTCTCGGGTCGGACCTCGCGAAAGCCCATCGGCTCCCGAACGTAGCGTATTTTGCTTCGCCCGTGCGCTGGCAAGAATGTTGAAGTCCAGCGACCTCAAATCTGCATGCATATCTTCAGGATCCAGAATTTCGACTGCTTCCGGCCATTCATCTGCTTCACCACGCAACCGACCCACTACTACGGACTTGGGATCTCGAGAATATACCCGCAATCCCACCACGACTATTGGGTTGTCCCCTGCGTCTTCCACGTACGCCGCTCCGCTTTCCTCTTCCGGGTGTAGTGTGGTGCCGGCGCCTTCAATTTCAGGGAGGGACTGTGCGGCCTTTTCTCTTGCCAAATCATAGCTTCTACCCGTAGCAACAGCCTTTGCTGTATTGTTGCCCCCCAAATCATCAAGGACCTGTAGCGCCTCCTTCTTGCCATTTGGTACTTGATCTATTCTGACGAAGACGGTGTACTCTCCCTCTTCCACTTCTACTTCCAAATTCGCACTTCGTAAACCCGCGGGAGCATAGGTGCGGTCCATCCAGTCTGATTGTCCCTTCCGATGCAAACGGAATTGTAGGCAAAATGTAAACGGGCCCTCCAGACTGCGGAAATACCGGACGTCGAGCTGCGATAGCACAATGACGGCGGACGTGGCGCGAGTGAACTTGAGGTTGAACGTCACCTGCCCCCATTCTGGCGGATAACGAAGGGGAACTTCCACCCAGTGGGAGGCGACCGTCCACGATTTGTCAAAGAGGCGGGTCCGGTCGATAACAGTCCACTCGGTCAGAAAATCGCTATCTGAGTACGCAATAGTAAGAAGCCAGAAGGCTAACCACATGGCGTCATAGACGATCTTACATTCCATCCAAAAGTTTCCGTCATTGCCAAAAGTGTGATTGAGTGATGTAAGCCATTCCGAGGTCCTACATAGGACATGTTAACAGAGTGATCCAAAGGAAGGACAAATCCAGACGCCAAACCCACCATTCCGCACTCCCATCACTCCATTTCCCGTTCCACTCTGCCGACCCCCAAGGATTTCTGCGTGCGATGGCGCGTGAATGTCAAGGTAATCTTGTAGAATGGCATAACTCAACCAAGGACTCACCGTATAAGAACGAACTTTTTCTGGTTGATTTCTATAGTTCTGAGGACACTGTAGGCATGGTTATGTATCAAGCCGTTTGGACTTTTCTCTCCCTCTTTCTGTACCGAACACGCAAATAGGAAGTCATGATTCGCTTTTGTAAGTTCTTCCTTCCAAAACCGATCTGCATCCAAAATATCGGCCGTCAGCATAGCCGTTGTAACCCCGCCAGTTAAATCCTCCACAGCCTCTCTGCAAAAGTAGCGAATCTCAGATCTGTGCCGGTTCCGCACAAAGTCGTTCCTAAGAATTAATATCATACCCAGTGACCCCTCCACCTATGCATTCGTAGTCGCCATGCACTTTGGCGTAAGCTTTCTCGAGCAGAGGCAACCAAGTTTCATTTGAATCCTTGGACCGCGCAAAATACAGCGCGTCTGAATTGCTGAGCATAACGCTTTTGTACAGTCGTTCATCTCCTTTAAACTTTTGACGCTCTATGGGATCAATCTGACTGAATTCCGGGTGTTTGATGCATAACTGGTCGTCCACCACTGAACGATGATCCCTTGAGTTCCGACGTTTGGCAGTTTCAAGAACGACGCATCCGGAGGTCTTACCAGTGCTAATCCATTCCCCATCTGGCATCCGAAGCCGCGGTCCGTTAATAGGGAATGTCAAATAATCCATATTGGGCCAAGACGGAACAATGTTTACCTCGGAAAAATATAAACCCATACACTCCCACCTGCACGAACGTATATCAGAACGGTGTGATTTCATTTTGGGTCGCAGCTTACAACACCAACCTTCTCGTCCCTCGCAACGCACAGCTGCTTTACCAAACCTGGCACACCTGCCATAGTAGCGAGGGCGGCGAGCAAATAACAATCTCCGCCGTTTCCTTGACTTATATCCAGAGCTGTGACTTCCTCACTGATGAAGAACTTCGGGTCTTCAAAAATCTCATGGACGCGCTTGACGCCGCGGGGATTGTACTGTTCACCCGTAGCATCATCATGGTCAAGAGAGAATAGGCATTCATTCCGACACCGCTCAAGGTCGAAGTGTCGGTCGCGAAAACGAGTGTTTTTGCGTCTGGACTGGGCGTTCAACAGGCCGTGGAACACGTGTAAAAACAGTCGGGCTCGGACCAACCTGCACTCGTCAGCTATCTTCTGAACTTTCAAACGGCACGCTCTGATTGCGTCTTCAAGTCCTTTCGTCGCTAAGAGAGTGACAGGCCCTTTCTTCACCAGAGTGCTATTTAAATCCCTTTCACCCGCCACCAAAGTCCTTCCCCTTGACACAGTGAACGTTCGCTTCGTCGATTTCCGTTGATGATGATCTCCGTTTGTGAAAGGGTGAGAAACTGGACCGTTATGGTGGACAAGAACTTGTTCTGAACCACTAGATGTCGAGTTTGAAACTGGCATATCACCCAAAGAGTTTGTACGCGGCGGATATGACATTGCGAAAGGGGATTGCGAAATGAAGAGCTGAAGGTGGTGCAGGAGGTGCAAGGGCGGCAACCTCGGCTGAAAGCTCGGAGCACGGAAGTGACACGAAGTTTGGTGACCAAGGTTAATTAAATTTAATTTAATTCATTTCCAGAGGCTAACAACCCCATCATCACTGAACGCTGCCAAGATGTTTGAAAATGGATGATGTGCCATTCCAATAACTTCTGACTCTGATATCTAATTTTGGTTGAAAATTTAAGCTAATGCTTTCGAACGATTGACCAAAAACGCATCCTAACATACCTTAAACGACGTGATCAGCTTTCCACTTTCGCAGTGAAAGCAGTAAAGCGTATTGTCCTCCCCTGCGCAGTAAACAAACTCTCCTTTCGATGAAAGTGCCGCAGCAACAAAGTCACCTCCTGTTGTCTTTCCAGAATGTAAGCTTTTAACCAGCTGTTGCGTTTTAAAAACGATTAGCAAAGCGATATCTCAATTCGCCGTGTTGCATCAAAGTATTCAAATTACCTGCCCTCGCACGGTGACAATGTAGACATACGGACTCTTGTTGCAAATGACAAATTGGTCCATATTTCTCGGCATTTGCAACAATTTTTCGACAGTTGGACTGTGAACTCCGGTTGTCACCGCTTTTCCCTCGTGCAGAGTCAATGTCGCTAGACAATCCGCCGTTTTAGTGTCCCATATCTAGGTCAAACCCCTGTCAAAAACCAATGTCGTAAGAAAATGATAACACAACGCTACCTTTGTGGTACCG
This sequence comes from Borealophlyctis nickersoniae, assembly GCA_027604605.1. Lineage (NCBI taxonomy): Eukaryota > Fungi > Chytridiomycota > Chytridiomycetes > Rhizophlyctidales > Borealophlyctidaceae > Borealophlyctis > Borealophlyctis nickersoniae. Next base: position 49,751 of record JADGKA010000006.1, on the reverse strand, counting down.
TCACTACTAGCAGTAATGACACGCGATCCGTCCAGAGAAAAAATGGCATCGTTGACGAAGGAGGTGTGACCACGAAATTCCTAAAAAACCTGGATTGGTCCCCGTATGTAACAAGATGTGCACATACAGCGGCACATACTTTCAACATTTTCCCAGACTTGAGTCCATGCAACCTATCACCGCAGCAACCGGGTAAGTTCATAGGCCGCCTAATCAACAATCTTCGTAAAATTCGCCCACCGGACAGTTTGATCGAAGCTTGCACTCAGAACCTGGGTTCCATCTTTGCTAAAGCACACTGCCGTGACCCCCTGACTATGAGCAGCTTGATACCGTCGAATGCATTGTCCGGTTTGTATCTTCCACACCTAGCAAGACTATCATAGTCGGTTTGTCCATAAGTTTGGAAAACACGAGACGAACCTTAATCTTGCCATCTTGAGCCCCAGAGACTAGCAGCTCGCTGTCTCTGCTAAAACTAAGCGATAGAACAGCGTCCTCCATGAGCATCAAATTATCCTACACCGCAATTTTTTAAATACGACATTGCTCGTTTGGATTCCGCACCGCGCGAGACGCACCTCTGCCTGGTACTTGAAATCTTTTCTTAGCTTTGCCGTCAGATAATTCCAAATTTCAATAAAACCATCGACGCTTCCTGTGGCCAGATATTGACCATCCGGTGAAAATGCCACGCATTCTGCATGCTGCTTCTTCGGGAACTGGATACCATACCTATTAGTAGCCGGTTGGTACTGGACAGTACAATGGACGTAAACCTACTTTGATGGAATTATAACACGCATTTGGGGGGGAATCATCTTCTGCTTTCGTGGTTGGCGCTGCGCCCCGAAACAAATCGTACGCTGAATCCGGCGGGAGGAGGCCTTGCGATTGCTGCCACTTCAACGCCTGACCCAGAAGAGCCATCAATCGAGATGGCGCCACAACCGACACTTCGCTTGATAGCGCTGGTTAAAGTACCTGCATCTGTTAAGCGACTGTTCTATTCCGACCGAAATTACCCAACCTAAGCAAACCTTGTGCAATAATCTGCCTTCGTTTTTGCTTAGACGTATCGTTGGGGTATGCCTGGTCCAAGTTGGTTCAAATTACAATTGACGGTGTAGCCAGACGCTATTCCTCACCTCCTGCTCATCGAAATATGTTCGAGATAAGAGATGTTCCAAATGAAGGTAACGCTCCGGGTAGAGATCTTTAAGTAGTTGCATCGGATCTGTCTGCCTCAGAAGGGATCTGGCTGCCCCAATTTCCCTCATTTCAATGAGCTCCAAAACAATCTTGAAATAGACATGATTAACAACGACCCAACACCTCATCCTTGCACTGGACCCTTCCGTAACAGGTACCTGTTCATATAGATCAATCAATTTTTTCTGGGGCATCTTCAGTTGTGATACTGTTTTCAGCACCACATCCCAGTGGCCGTTGATGATGTCGGAGGCAAATCCTTCAACACTGTCGACAGTGTTCAGCGAAACAGTAGTCTCTTCTTGCAGGGTTTGCAAAGTCCGGAGCAAGTTATTTTCTTTCAGAAACTGCTGAATTAACCGGATCACACTTGTATACCGTAACAAATTATATGAGATTTTGTATATATTTCCTGCCAAGTCCAAAAACAAAGCTTACTCTGCCGATTCTATTTCCATTGAAGTCGCCATGTTGGAGTTGATCAGAACTGCCGGATTTCGTGAATTGAACTGGTGGACGTTCGGAGACACATTCGGACAAGTCATGTGGTTTCACGTGTCCCCTTCGTCCGACCAGCTCGACTTCGACCAGGGTTGGGCTCCTTACCTAGGTACTCCGTTCGAAATTTGCGGATTCCATCACCGCTCTTCAAAAAAGCCGTTGTTGTTCCTCAACACTCACAATGAGCGGCATCGGCACTGGTTATGACTTGTCCGCCTCAACATATTCTCCAGACGGTCGCATTTTTCAAGTGGAGTATGCACATAAGGCTGTCGACAACAGTGGGTATGTAGCTCGAGACATCTTGTTTGATATTTTATGTTAACCTTTATCAGCATCTCCAGAACTGCCATTGGAATTCGCGCCAAGGATGGAGTCGTTCTTGCCGTGGAAAAGCTGGTCCAGTCAAAGCTGTTGGTGCCCGGTTCCAACAAACGTCTCATGACCGCAGACAGGCATATTGGAGTTGTGAGTAGCACGAGAACTGATGTCCTTGCTTGGGAAAGGAAGGAGTTTATTCACCCATATTGTAAACCATTAGGCAACAGCGGGACTTTTGCCAGACGCGCGGCATCTCGTGAACAGGGCGCGAGAGGAAGCGCAAAATTATCGGGATTTCTACCGGGCACCCATTCCCGGCAAGGTGGGTAATTAACAACTGACGAGCTTGCTTTTGCGCCTGCTAAATCTAGAGTTCACAGATGATTGCCGATCGTCTTGGTGGATACGTGCAGGCGTACACGTTGTACTCCAGCATGCGCCCGTTTGGCGTCAGTACGATTCTGGGAACCGTGGACCGAAGCGGTCCGGCATTGTATATGATTGAGCCTTCTGGTGTATATTATGTGAGTTTCGTTCGATGGTCTTCATCAATGTCAGCATTCTGAGTTGCTTCTCAGGGTTATCATGGCTGTGCGGTGGGCAAGGGGAAACAGGTTGCGAAAACAGAAATAGAGAAGTTAAAGCTGACTCACTTGACATGCCGGGAGGCTGTCAAGGAAGCCGCACGAATGTGAGTGGCGCTGTTGTGCTCCATGATTCTATTTACGACGAGCTTAATACCTATTTGCATGTGACAGCATTTACGTTGTTCACGATGACGTGAAGGACAAAGAGTTTGAGCTGGAGATCAGTTGGGTATGTGAGGAATCCAAGGGAAGACATGAATTCGTTCCCAAGGATCTTGTGGCGGAAGCAGAGAGACTTGCTAAGGTAGGACGCTCGCCTTGTCTGTTTGACAGACATAAATCGGAAGCGGACATCCTTTGACTTGTTTTACTCCAGGCATCGCTTGAGGATGAGATGGATGAAGATTGAGTGTGAAATTTGATGGAAGTGTGTAATGGATATACATTCGAGTTGTTTCATGAAAATTATGTACAAATCACCTTGGAGGCATGCAACCTCCCCGCACCCCTACTATCATAAAATACGCAAACGGATTCGGAGTCGGGAAAGAGGTTCCATCACTTCTTAAACAACGTTTTGCCGGCTCCTTCTTTCAGCTCCTGAAAAAGACACATCACATCCATAAGCCATACCCATAGACTCAAATAAACGCCATGAATCAAACATACTCACTTTTGTGAATACTTCAAAGAACTGCAACGAAAACAGAACCAGATAAATGAATGGAATCAAAGTGAGCTAACTATGGGCTACCAACTCACTGTTGTTATTCTTTCCCTAGATTCCTCAATAACCTCCGGATTTTGAATCTCGTTACGTATTTGACTGGCGTTTTCTGCTCCTGAAGCAAGAGAGGCACGGAGAGCGGGCAAACGCAATGAATGAGCTAAAAGTATGAACACGAAAGGGTCCCGAAGGCGCGCTGGGTCCCAATCCTACCTTTCGACCCAAACTCGTTCAGCTTTCGGTGCGTTGTGGCGGCAAACCGCTGAAAGAGTGGGTTGTTTACCAGAGCCTCCACAATGTGCGCATGGGCGACTTGACGCCAGGACATTCTGGTTCAAACGTTCAGAGGATCGCTGGGCCGAACAGGCAGCAGGAATTGGTGAGTCGGCAAGGTGGTTCGAGCGGGTTCGAGCAGGTTCGAGTGGTCACGTGGCTGAATTTCCTGCCAGACACAACTGTGCGAAGCAGACAGAAGAAGAGAGAAGTCTGTGGAAAAAAGACCAATTTCGTGCATAAAAAGCCCCACCCCGTCTGAAAAAAGCACTCCCCCGACAACTCTTTTCTCGTTAAAAACATCAGAGAATCCTTCACAAACGGAACACCATCTTCACACCGAACCCCATCTTCGCACGAACACCCCGCAATGTCTGAAGCAGAGACGTTTGCCTTCCAAGCTGAGATCTCTCAGGTATGTTTGTGTGACACATAACATGTCGCGATTGCGGTAGATCTGGTGGTTATGGGACTGGAAGGGAAACTGGGGTCAATAGTAAATCATTACTAAATCTTCCTTGTTCTTTTCTCCTTTTCCTGTAACAGTTGATGAGCTTGATCATCAACACCTTCTACAGCAACAAAGAAGTGTTCCTCCGCGAATTGATTTCCAATGCCTCTGACGCTCTCGACAAAATCCGCTATGATTCGCTCACCAACCCATCCGTTCTTGAGTCGGAAAAGGAGCTCTTTATCCGCATCATTCCGGACAAGGAGAACAAAATCCTCGATATCCGCGACTCAGGTAATGTTAATTTTCTGTGACTTGCCAAGTTTTTGATGTCTTGTGTACTGATGATATGTTCATTTGCAGGAATCGGTATGACTAAGGCTGACCTTGTAAACAACCTCGGAACGATTGCGAAGTCTGGCACTAAGGCCTTCATGGAGGCACTTCAGTCGGGCGCGGACATTTCCATGATTGGTCAATTCGGTGTCGGTTTTTACTCGGCATACCTCGTTGCCGACAAGGTGCAGGTCATCACCAAGCACAACGACGATGAGCAGTACATCTGGGAATCGGCCGCTGGCGGATCGTTCACCATCACCCGCGACACGGTTAACCCGCCCATCGGCCGCGGTACCGTCGTCCGCCTCTTCCTCAAGGAAGACCAGATGGAATACATCGAGGAGAAGCGCATCAAGGAGATTGTCAAGAAGCACTCCGAGTTCATCGGATACCCCATCCAACTGGTCGTTGAGAAGGAAGTGACGAAGGAGGTCGACGAGGAGGAGGAAGAGGAAGAGAAGAAGGAGGAAGCCGAGGAGAAGCCAAAGATTGAGGAGGTTGATGACGAGGAGGAGAAAAAGGAGAAGAAGAAGAAGACGGTTACGGAGAAGACGAAGGAGACAGAGGAGTTGAACAAGGTATATATTGGGGTCCTGCTGTCCCATTCCACCCTCTATGTCCCATTCTAACTAACGACCTGACATTTTCAGACCAAACCCCTCTGGACCCGCAATCCCGACGATATCACGAACGAGGAGTACGCCGCATTCTACAAAGCCCTCACCAACGACTGGGAGGATCACCTCGCCGTCAAGCACTTCTCTGTTGAAGGTCAACTCGAGTTCCGCGCCATCCTCTTTGCCCCCAAACGTGCCCCCTTCGACCTCTTCGAAGGAAAGAAGAAGCGCAACAACATCAAGCTCTACGTCCGCCGCGTCTTCATCATGGACGATTGCGAAGAGCTCATTCCGGAATGGCTCAACTTCGTCAAGGGTATCGTTGACTCCGAGGACCTTCCTCTCAACATCTCACGTGAGATGCTTCAGCAAAACAAGATCCTCAAGGTCATTCGCAAGAACCTCGTCAAGAAGTGCATCGAAATGTTCACCGAAATCGCCGAGGACAAGGAGAGCTTCAACAAGTTCTACGAAGCCTTCTCAAAGAACCTCAAGCTCGGCATCCACGAGGACTCCACCAACCGGACCAAGCTCGCTGAGCTTCTCCGTTACCACTCTACCAAATCTGGGGAAGAAATGACTTCCCTGAAGGACTACATCACGCGCATGCCCGAGAAGCAGAAGAACATTTAGTAAGTTAGCGACTCGCATGGAGTTTTTATTGTGACGTTTGATTGGTGGCTGACTGTGATTGTACAATCATGTAGCTACATTACGGGTGAATCCAAGCAAGCCGTCGAGAACAGCCCCTTCCTCGAAGTCCTCAAGAAGAAGGGTTTTGAAGTTCTTTTCATGGTTGACCCCATCGACGAGTACGCCATTCAGCAACTCAAGGAGTTCGATGGCAAGAAGCTGATGAGCGCGACAAAGGAGGGTTTGGAGGTGGAGGAAGACGAAGAAGAGAAGAAGCGCATTGAGGAGCAAAAGGCAGCGTTCGAGCCTCTGTGCAAGCAAGTCAAGGAGATCCTTGGGGACAAGGTTGAGAAGGTCGTCATCTCCAACCGCATCGTCAACAGCCCTTGCGTCCTCGTCACTGGCCAATACGGTTGGTCCGCCAACATGGAGCGTATCATGAAGGCGCAAGCTCTCCGCGACTCGTCCATGTCCGCATACATGGCGAGCAAGAAGACTCTCGAGATCAACCCCGACCACTCGATTGTCAAGGCGCTCAAGGGCAAGGTTGACGCCGACAAGAACGACAAGACCGTCAAGGACTTGACCTATCTGTTGTTCGAAACCGCTCTCCTGAGCTCCGGCTTCTCTCTTGACGATCCGTCTGGCTTTGCAAACCGCATTCACCGCATGGTTAAGTTGGGATTGTCGATTGATGAGGAGGAGGCGGAACCCATGGATGCGGAAGAGGAGCTCCCTCCTCTTGAGGATGCGAATGTTGAGAGCAAGATGGAAGAGGTTGACTAAATGGAAGTCGGTGGAGAGGGTGTGGGGAGGGGGGAATAGGATTGGTAGCGGGGATTGGTTAGCAGGTGTTTGAGCGTTATGTATATATTATACGGCAACAAAATAAATTGCAAACAATCAATAATTTCCAGAAATGAGCTTGTGCGGAGGTCAGCTGCATGACTGACTGCAAGAATTGTGTTCTGTACATCATAGTCAAACCCATGGCTTGTTGAGAAAATCATGCCCGGCAAGGAGTAATGCCGAGGACTGGTCACGCTACCTGCACGCTACCAGGCCAGAAAAGGCGTGTAAAGCTTTCGATCCCGCATGCTACTACGGTAGTGCTCAGCGCAACATGTTGTCTTGACGGAGATGCAATAATGGGAATAGGAAATCTGTCACCATGGCATTGGCTGGCCATGGCAATTGGGAATCAGTCAATTAACTGGGAATGGCACGGAGCCATGGGGTCTGCAGACCCGCGGACGTACCCGTCTATTCTTGGGACTAACTTGCACAACTGCGGACGGAACCCAAACAATAAGGACATGCCAGCCACAAACGCGTACCCGCTTGCTTTGCATGCACCGTCTTTCCGTCTTTCCTTCTAGGTCCGATCCTGCCCATCCTTTCAAGCATTACCATCATCATCGCCATCCCTCTCATCCCTTTGGCCAAGCATGATGGGTATATAAAAGGGTCTCTACCACGCGTGCGAGTGAGTACCCTCCAGCTCAAACCTCATCCGCTCGCTCGCACGATCTGTCATTAAATCATGGCCCGTCTCGCTTTCCTCGCACTCATCGCATCGGTCTCTTCTTGGACCGTGTTGGCGGCACCAGCGCCATTAACTGGGACTAGACTTCCCTGGGGACTTTTCACATCCAAAGCCATCAGCGGACTTCCATCATGTCCTGCTTTGCCGCCGCGTACGTCCCCACCAACATCGGTGCATGATCTGAGGATTGATGATTTCAAAGTGGTCGCGGCACTTGGTGACAGGTATCGCACTTGGATGCCGTTGAAGGGCGGTGATGTCCTATGTGTATGTATGCACACCTAATCTGATCGTTCAAACGTGCTTTCTCCAGTATCACGGCCGGATGGGGTGCAAAGTCTCTGCCTGCCAAAAAATTCCCGTATCCTTCGGACGCTTTGGCGGAACATCGTGGCGTGAGTCTCGTACCAATGACTTTCTTTTCTTTGGTTGGGAAAAACCAATGAATGTGTCGGAAACATTTCAGATTTCTTTCGCGATGGGTGGAGACCCTGGCGCTCTCACTTTGGCCAACCTCATGAAGCAGTTTCGTCCGGACCTTGTTGGAGCGAGCTTGGGAACCCACGGTACCGAGCTATGGTAAGCTGCCCCTCCTGCTTCGAAATCAGTCGATGAAAATGCTTCAATATGCGTGCGTTAAACCACGATGGAATTTCGCAGCTACGGAGTCCTTTGCTTCCCCTTCCAATATAAGCCAGAACAAGATCAATTCAACGCTGCCCAATCAGGCGCAGTCATCATCAATCTCCAGAAAGAACTGGATTGGTTGGTCTGGCAGATGAGGCAGAAGAAGGGAATCGATTTTCAGAACGACTACAAGGTAAGATTGTGCCAGCCCTTATTGGTTTTTGATCTCCTTTTTTTTCGTGCATGTGCTGAGCCCAAACTATCCCGCAAAAAACGAACAGCTTCTAAATATCTTCATTGGGAGCAACGACGCCTGTCTGGGATGCCACCCCGTTCCACTCTACCCATCTCCGGATACTTTTGAGACTCTGATGCGGAGCTTGTTTGAAGACATTAGGCAGAGAGTTCCAAGGGTGGTGGTGAACATCATGCAACAGTTCAACGTGTCGCAGGTTCGTTTGCAAAGCACCTCTGTGTGACGCTTGCACGCAGTTTTCCGCACTGTATGGCTGACGGAATGGAAATGTAGGTGTACGATCTGACGCACAAGGACCCATGGTGTGCAGGTTTGCGCAACGCCGGGTTGATCCTTGAATGGTACGTATTAGAACAGCGTCCCCCTTTTCCACTGAATACACCCTCTGAATTTCATTTGATTCCGAAAAGCACATGCGCCTTCATGCCCGGCCCGAACGGCCCAACCACCCGCGAACTCATGGACACTCTCGTGGTCAACTACAACCAACGTCTTTCCAAAATCGCCGCAGAGTACCGCAACCCTTCCCGCGCCGACTACAATTCGTTCGCGTTGGTGCTCGACCCAGTCATCAGCAACGTCAAAGTGCGAGACTGGCCCATCGAATTCTTGAGCGACGTGGATTGCTTCCATCCTGGAATCAAGGCGCATGAGACAATGGCTACGTCTGTATGGTACGTCGGCAGCACTTCTGTTCTTTGTTTGACCGGGTTTCAGTGGAGATGATCTCCCAAGCATTGACCGCTAACGTTTATCTGGTCGCACATGTTAGGAACAACCTCTTCCGCCCGCTGGACGAGAAAACCAGCACAATCACACCAGGCTCCGTTCCGGCGCCCGTATGCCCCACCGCTGACTCCCGCGTCAAAACCACCTGAACGCCCTACACCCCATACCCTGCTGCGAAACGCGGGGGTGACACCCCGATTCCTTGTTCGGCCCCCCGTCTCGCTACAATGATATTATACCTGCCCTTGTGCCGAACCCCAAGAGGTTTCAGTGTAGATTTTTTTTGTTACGTCGCTTTTGTGCAGAGTTCCCTAGTTAAAGATCTATGAACAGTGAATAATACAATTTTGTTTTGTTCCCGGTCGCCGGACGACCGGGAAGGTGTACCTATGAAATTTGGCGCATGCGTGGAATTTGGTTTTGGTTTGCTTGGACTGCAATACGTTGCGGATGTCAAAATGACGATACAGAGGTGACCGCTCTGCTCGAGCGTTCACGATTAGGAACTCTCAACTCCCAAAAGCTCATTCAATGCACCGATGGTAATGTGGAACTGTTAGGGCAGCGGGCGCCCGCCGCGAACCCCCCGCGCGCACATCACGCTTAGGTTCTTGCACTCAAACGTAGTTTATTCATGTGTCCGATGAACAACCGACATTAAAATGGCCTCAACTTAACAAGATCCGCTACGCTAATCTGCATCGCCTCCGACAACCCATATTTACTCCACTCCATCGTAGCAAATGCCGTACCAAAGGGAACATCGTCCAGTTCCGTTCGGCGCATCGCCCTGTACTTGCCCCCCAAGATTGCTTTGCTCGGTACATATACTTCACTCGTCTTCTTATTGTACGCCCCGCGGATCGCAAGATCATACGCAACGTGGGCGTTGGCAGGTGTCTCGAGGGCAAGACACTTCATGTCGACGTTGCCCTTGTCAAAGTCAATGAGGAGGAAGCAATTGCCTTGAGCCAGAGGCATGTAAATGGCTTCCTCGGCCTGGTCAAGGTGTACCCCCCTCAGCGCTTTGGAAGCGGTGGCGAAGCTCATCGCCCCTTTCCATCCGTGCTCCCGCACGACGGAATCGAGACTGAGGGTTTCGAGAACCTGCTTCTTGAACCGCCAGATGACGAGTTGAGAAAAGTCGGCGGAGGCTGGGACGTCGTCGAGTTTGATTTCTTCGTAGTAGGATAAAGAAGTACTTTCGATGGGCGTAGGTTGGCCCGCCGCAGAGCGTCGACGAATTTTCGTCTTTTGCGCGGTGGTCAGGGCCATATCCAAGTATATCTCGGTGGCAGGAGCGATTTGGTACACTTTGACGTCAATCCGGCTGCCTTCAAACTCCAGGCCCAGTAACAACGGACCCCAACCGAGTGGGAAGGGCACGTAAAGCTTTTTGTCCATGGCATTGAATTGGAAGCCGGGGATGTGTTGAAGACGGCGGACAACAGAGTCGAAGGTGTAAACGGCCGAGAAGTTGACTTCGAGGTAGGATGGTTCCGCACCACGGTACTTTTCCTTTGCGAAACTCAAAGGCAGCTGCATATTGCCGGTGGTGAAAACTTGGGGGTTCAGGATCACGGAGACGTTCGCCACGTAGGTATCCTTCATGGTGTTTTCATCGTAGAGATCGAATTGAACTAGAGTGGAAGAGTAGACGACAGAGGCATCCACTTCAAAGAACAGTTTGGCGTCCCAAACGGGATTGCTGCAGTTGTCGATGGTTTTGGTGCGTTGTGCTGCGCACGATGGCAGGTCGACTTTCACGTAGGCGTCGATCGGACTGCACTTATCCACGTTTGGGAGGTTGCAAGCGCGAATAACGCTTATACAGATCCTGACGCGCTCTGAGTTCGGGGCTGATGGTGAAATGTGGGAAGACATCGCTGTTCGAGATGATACGGTGTTGTTGGAGGGGATGGGGGAATTCCGGAATGGGGAACAGACGGACACACGACGCGTACCGCGTCCTCTTTCTCATGCGGAGGTAAACAAACTCACTCTTCGAGAGACAAACAAAAATTAACTGTCGCGCCAAGCCGAACTATGCCAGGATTGTCGATAGAACCCCTGCATTAAACTTCGGTACGCTCTCCCTCGTACAGCAGTGGTATAAATATCCCGGGCCATGTGTGAGAATTCCATTTGGGCGATGAAGTGATTACCCAACCATTGTGCGGTGCTATATACTAGGGGCAGTGCTTCATGTACTATCCTGTAGTTCTGCCAAAAATCCAGCGAACAACTGGCGAGCATTTGCACGATATGGGACGAGGTCACATACTTAAAAGTTGCTCATGCCTCGCGGATTGATACCACTTGTATCTATCTAAAGGAAGACGGTATCCGCTCGTGTCCACAGTGGACGTGCATTCCGCTTTTCACCGTCTCAAAACTAACTATATTACAGCGCTTCCCATGAGGTTATATTACAACATTTGTACAAAATATCAATAAAGCGGTCTCCTGGTATGCAAAATTCGACCAATTACCACCGCCCCACGCTGAACTGCCCAACGTCCCTGAAAGCTTCCCGACCCAGAAAAAAAGCTGGCTGATCCTTTCGGACGTGCTCTGCGCAATAGGCTGCTGGGTGAATGTGGGCATGAAGCTGGTATTCTGAGACGGAGAACCCGCTGTGAAATTGCAGCTGGTCGCAAATAGGGTCCCTCCAACAAGACCCAGCCATCATCAGGCTCCTACGACTGAGGTGGCGGTTGCGTCAAACCCGTCGGCCCGAACCACGCAACGTATCTCGCCTCCACCGCCTTTAAGCGCGCGACAAAGGCATTCCCAGCCTCATCCGCTTCCTCAAGCCGCTCTTCAAGAACGCTCACACCGTATCTGACACGATTAGCGTCGTTCTCAAGACCCTCGATTCTACCCATGCACGTCTTTTGCTTTGCGTTGATCTGTTCCGCCGCCCGCTGCATTGCCTTGGCCCGCGCTACGCGGTGCGTGAGAGTAGAGTCCAGAGAGGCGGCCGTTGCTGTGAGTTGTCGGAATACTGGGGTTATTTCGTGGGTGAGTTGATGGTCGAGTTTATCGGCTCGGCGGCGCAGCGTATCTAGAGCGGATATCAGGCGAGGGTGCACTTCGTTCGATGTACTATCCCCGGCAAACGTTTGTCGTGGGGCGGCTTCTGGGAAAGATTTCATCCCCCTCGGAACCTCCGCGACAGGAACTGAGTCTGGATGTGGTTCTTCTGGGGACATTCGTGCTTGTTCATGTTTCGTCGAATCCATCCCTTCCCGTGAGACTGCTACCGACGTGGACTCGAGGGGTGATTGAACTGGTTCCGCACCGTCCAAAATCTGTTCTCCTTCGGGTTTTACGGGAAGCCCCCAGCGACCAAAAGCTTCCGTCAATTTCCCTTCATGCAATGCCATGCTGTCAAGCGAAACAGCTCTTCGGCGGGGCACGGTGAAAATTGGAATACGTGTCCGACCCCTATCCGAAAACCCTTCACCGTCCGAGTCCACATCTGTCTCCACTCTCCTCATCTCACCCTCCCCATCCGAGTCCTCCAATTCATCCGAGGACGCTCCCGCAGTCGCCATTCTGTGACCAAACTCCCTCATTCCTTTACCCACAGACCGACCCTTCTCAACAATGCCTCCAATGGTGCGAGTCGTGGAGTTTTTGAGGCCCTTTAGCATACGAGCGGGTGCGTTGCGCAAGCCGTGAGGAGTACCAGAAAATCGCGGCAGATCCGCATGATACAACTCGGTCGACGAAGATGCGAATACAGAGTCGGGCGGGTCACCTGGTTTCGAGCCAACACTTGCTGACCGGCTGCCGCGTGTGACGCTCGCTGAAACTACAGTAGGAACCGAACGCGGAGATTTGGAGGAAGTGCCGGTTGACGCAGTCGGCACAGGTGATATCGGGCCAGTCGCTTCATTGACAACTTTCCCAGCCTTCCCCACTCCGTCATTGGCACCCCGTCCCGGTTTATTCTCCTTTGTTTCCCGCTTCCTTTCGGGTCTTTCAACCTTCCTGGACATTTTCAGGAACAATCTCACAAAATAATCTAGATCTTGTTCGTTCTTACGAGTTTTTGATGTTTCGGCGGTTCCATAGCCTTCTCCATCCTTCGTCTTGTGAGTAGGTAAACGGGTGAAATCTTCCAACTTGGACATCAACGCCTTCGCAAGGGGTTGAATCGAACCCTCTTTTGGCTGAAGAGGGTCAATTTTTTGACGGGTTGCAGTGTCCAAAATCTTTGTAACGGGCAACCCATTTGCCTTCTGGAAGTGCTTAATCTGCGCCATCAAGCCCTCGACCTCATCCCTAGCACCGCTTTTCCCCGGCTGAAATCCAAGCGACAACAGCTTCATTCGGTAATAGGATATGGTTTGTAAAACCAAGAGTAACAGATCGGGAGAGCACCAGCTACCACCTTCAATCTCCACATGACTGAATGGGCCGAAATCATTGTAAAAGCGCTGAAGGGCAGCAACGGTTTCGTCGCAGATCAAGCCGTCGATGCAGGAAGCGTCCAGCAACCCAAGCAGAACTAAAGCTCGCTGTACAACACGAACGAGCGCAAAGACTGCAGTTTCAAAATCCGTAGATTCGTTTATGCCTGTCAATTGATAAAACTTTTCTCGAACCGTTGCGGAAGGGGAGCGGAAAGTTTGGCCAGACCTATCTCCGCATCGGAATCGATGGAGGTTCATATTTAAGATCAATGTTGGAAGGTTTCCATCAAAATCTCCGTCAGGAACCAGCAACAAGGTGCTGCGACCAAATGCAGCCGGTTAGCAACGACGGACGATGTCCAAGCTAGGACGGACCGAGCCCACTTTGAACTACCTCATTGGAGTTCCGACCATAATGACGCCCAGCGGGGTCTCCCTGGCATGAAGTTTATCGCGTTCGAATTGTATAAAGAGCTGTTGGATACGCTCGTCACACGCTTCGGCTGCCTCCTGTCCATCACTGTCACTGCGACCTCCTCCTCCTTCTTCCCCTGCCAACTCGGATGTTCCCTTCCCTTCAATTTCCACCACTGCGACGAGGGCTACGTGCGAAGGATCCCCAGTGTAAACAGCAAACGTCTTAACCAAACGCTGCCGTTCAGTGACCCAACTTGGACTTGTGTAAAGTTGATAGCCAGACAACTCGGCTTCTGGGTGGACCACTGATAGTCTAGCTGCCTCTGCCAGGTTGGTGAGAGTGGCCCGGTCGGCGCAGGCCAAGCGACGAGAGGGACGAGCCATTGTAAAGTGAGATGGATCTCTTGGAGCGAACGCACCAGCCAGCCTTGTGATACACTTCAGTAAATAAAGCGGCAGTTTGCTTACCTAAGTAATCAACTGGATTCTGTTCAAAGTTAAGGGGGCAAACTGAACTCCTCGCGAACTCGACAGAACTTGGAAAACGCCTTTGACATTCTGTTGAGACATTCTCTTGGGAACTTTGCGAGACCACAGTATGTCCAAACCAATTGACATCCACCTCCTCGCCACAATAATCCTCCACGAGCGCCAATTCGTCGAACCCCGTTTCGCTTCCGCCCAACTTGTCGAAGTCAACAACGGTCGCGTTCCCGTCACCACCATAACCGACGAAAAGCTTCCCGTCTGGAACCGCCTCCCAACCGACCGACCCCGTGTGTGTCACCTTTGGGAAGAAATGGAAGGCAGCAAGCCTAAAACCACCATCAAAACTTGCGTACATAAAGACGGTGTCGTCACGGATGGAGGGGACCCCGCACCCATCCCATTCATCAAGGCCGCCGAACTGCACTGGCGCGCACGGCACCACGACTCGTGCAACGAAATGCTCAAAGCGTTTGAAATGCTTGTGCTTGGGTTCATAAACACTGATGCGCGTATGATCTGCAAAACCGCCGGCGGTGTGAAATTGGAATTTTCCAGTTCGGACATCACGTATGCCCAGCACGAGGTGGAGCCTTCCACGTATTGCCTCACGTTTACATTTAAGCGGATGGGCGGGAGTAGGGCAGGGAGGTGCCAATTGAGCACCGTATATGGTGTTTTTTGGATGATGCAGAAACGCTCCTCCGTCCCCTCTACCATCTGAAATTGACTGACCTCCATTATTGCCAAGGGTAGCGGGCCTTCCATTTTCGGTATGATAAATGATATGGATAGGAGGGTGTGCAGAGCGCAGCCGAGGACGAGTTGGACGTCGTCTGCGATCTGAATCCTTGTGCGTGGATGTATTCATGTACCATTTCAAGCGCATTTGCGAGGAGCACTTGCTCTGACTAAAGAACAAATTCATTGGAGGAAGAAATCATGTCGACAAACAGGGTGGGCAATCGCAAACGCGCACGCCTTATTCGCAAATAATGCTCAATTGGTCAGTACAACTTGCGGCAGCTCTCTTCCATCATCATCAGCGAATCTTTCCAGAGTGAGCTGATCAAAACTCTGAGCACCACATTTTCATTCGAGTTCATGCCATTTGACAATATGGGTCGGTACCGATTCGTAAAACGCCAATTTCATATTCAGGTTATATAATCAACATGACAACAGGTTTCACAGGGGTCCAAGGCCAAGCTGGTGCTCCATCGCTGCGTGAGGATCGACGTAGTCGGTTGACATGTTGGGGTCTGTGTCGATATTGCATATCAACGATTTCAGCAAATTGAGGGGACAAATCTGGAAACCAACATAGCAAAGCAAAATACGTACCGCCCAAGAAGTCCTCATAATCAATCGTCATATCCCGTCCTTCCAAAATGTCCAGCCCAATATTGGATGATGGAAGGACTGGAATCCCCCTTGGCTACAGCAATGAACCGATATCGCTTTAAAATGCGAGTTCAAGAAGGAATGAAAGAAAGACGTTTTGATGGACAAAAACCTGAGAAAGCATCTGTTTCTCCATCTGCAACCGAATCGGAGCATGCAACCCGAACGCCCGACGATGCATCGTGTATCGGAGAGCCGTTTGTGTTTCCTCCCACTGACAACGCGGAACCCACCTAAGTCTTCATTGCATCGAAATTGAACCAGAATGCCAAGAAATGCTAACCTTCGCCGATACGCTCTCCAAAGGATGTCCAGGAACGACCTCACTCCTCACGGTCCGGATTCCGTTCCGGAACGTGTCGTGCACGCCAAACGCTGTGGATGCGCCGACCTGTTTGGAAGTGGTTGTTGGTGGGTGGGCGGCGGGGACGATACGAAGGGGAGCAGACGTGGCAGACTGGAGGAACAGAACGTGGAGGCTCGTTAGAATGGCTGTAAGGAAGGTTAAAAGACAACTTTATCCACCCACCCACCATGTTTTACGAATTTTGGAGGTGATGGGGAAACCGAACGTGAGGCCGGGGTCGAGTCGAAACCTGTTGGGCCAGTCACGTGAGCTGCTTTGCTGTGGCTGGTGAGAGTGGCTGGTCGGTCGCAAATTGGTCGCAAATACTGGATGGGAGCTGGGGCCTCTCTTGAGCAGTCGTTTCGAAAGTTTCGAATGCCCATGGAAGAAAGGAGTAAGGTTCAGTCCAAAAAGGCGCCTGCTGTATAGGTTCGCCCAGCTCCTCACCATCGGCTGTGCACCGACAAAGGCGCCCCAATGACAACATTTTAATAAATCTTATTCGGATACCCCGTTGAGGCTTATGTGCATTAAATCTACAGGTTTCCTCTTCCTCTTTAGCTTGTTTGGTTTTTTTTACATCTTGATACGACACTTCGTCAATGGAAGTGATTTACATCGGAATACGATCACGCAAGTACGCAAGGACAGCGTCGGTTCCTGTAATTCAAAATGTATCAGTCAAAACCCATCTTTCGCCTATCACGTCCCCGGAAAAACAATCCCCACCTTTCTCGAGAATAGCCCTGCAACCACATCAAACAACAACGATAAGTATAAGTGATATCGTTCTACACCCCGTCTTGTCAAACCCCCTTTGACTCACCGTCTAGGGACCCTGAACAAATTCCCTTCCAACTTCAACGTCCTCAATCCTTCGCACAACCCCAACTCAGGTGGCACGCTGCCAATCGCATTATCGCTCAAATCCAGCGTCTTCAACTGCGACAACTTCCGGAAACTCGGTGCGTCAATGACGGAAATTGAATTGCCTGATAGGATCAAGGTTTCGACCGAGGGGAAAGGAAAAGTGGAGGGGAGGGATGAGATGCGGTTTTTGGTGAGGTTGAGGTCAAGCAAGGAGGGGAAGGTGACAATGGATGGAAGGGTTGTGATGGAATTGTAACCGAGGTCGAGGACCTGGATGAAGTTGTGAAAGGGAAGATTAGGCCCGCCTGCATGGGATACGCCCGAATATTGAAACAATCTCACCAACCTTCAGTTTAGGCAAACTTGCCGTTGGAAATTCCGATATTTGATTATAACTTAACACCAGCGTGGTGAGCGTGTCAAAGAGTTCAAACGCGATATTTGGAACCTTTGTGAAGACATTATGATGCAACACCAACTGCGACGGGCGATATGGCAAACCGCCGACAGCGGACAAGTCGAGCTCGGAAAGGGATTTGTGCGACATGTCAACCGATCGGGTGGTTGCTGCTTGCGCTGACGAAGTGAAATCGGATTGCGTTGTCGGCGGGGGGGAGGTGCCGGATGTGCTGCGAGAGGAATTCGAACGGTTGGCAGGAGCAGTCGAGCCAGCATCGTCTGGCAGGGCTGAGAATGTCAAATGGAACAGAAGTAGGTGTGTATCACGTTGTAGACGGCTCACCAACAATCCTGTCCCTCAAAAACTGAAGCAATCTAGTCGTCCCACCGCTGCTCGGCAAACCGCGGAGAGGGTTCCCCGTAATCAACAAGATGTTCAGCTGCGTCAAGGTCCCTAGTTCTGGCGGCAATTTCCCAATAGCCTGCAATTCGATGTGAATGCAATCAGTCAACAGCGAGCGCATGAAGCGCAGACATTAATGTTAGGTTGAATCCCTACATTATTTGTCAAATCCAATCTCTTCAACTCTTTCAAATTCAACACTCCCGGTGGAACCGCCTCAAGCGCATTCTCAGCGAGGTCCAATACCTCCAGTTTCGCCGCGTTCTCAAGCCACCCATGTTCAACGTCCATCAGAGCATTGAACGAAACCAACAGCTCACGCAACTTTGGGCAATGGACGCCTTCACCCGTGCCACCACTCAAGTTCCGCAACCTGTTTTTACGCAAATCGAGACGAAGCAATTCCGGCAGCCGCATGGTAGTTCCCGAATTGAAAGAAAACGTCCTCTCGAGCGCGTTCTCGCTGGCGTCCAGATCCTGCAGGCGCGTCAAACGCGAGAAATCCGCCGGCCCCATGGTTTTCAACCCATTTCGACTCAAGTTGAGTTTTTGCAAACCAGAGAGCCGGTCAACCGTGGAAGGGACCTCCGAAAGGGAGTTTGATGAAATATCGAAGACTACCAAGCTGGCCAACTCGCCGAGTTCCCGTGGGAGTATGGAGATATTGTTGCTCGACAAGTTGAGATCTTTGAGTGGGAGAGTAAAGAGCGATGGAGGCAATTCGGAAAGGCTGTTGCCGGATAGGTTAAGGATTGACAAATTGATAAGGTGGCCAATCTTGTCTGGGAGGTGCCGCAGTCTATTGTTGTGGGCCTGGCGCGAGGAACATAAGAACCGGTAAGCTAAACATGCCCAGGCAAGTGCAGTTTGAGTGATGATTTTGAATACTGTACATCGAGAACCGTCAACCCATCTAATTCTCCAATCCGCGGGTCCAAGTCTTCAATCGCGTTATCCGCAATGACCAACCGCGACAGGTCAACCACCTAATCAAAAAGACAAACTTACTCGTCAAACACCCCTCCTAAAATCCACAGTGCGATGGTGTATCACTAACCTCCCACCACTGATCGTCGCTCCGTCTGTCGAATGATAGATCCACGGATTTTGGCGGTGGAGCCGACTTTGAAAACACGGCTTCAGGGATAGATGATAGGTTTTGATTAGACAGATTTAAACGGCCTGGGACAAATGAAAATCTACGTTAATGGACCAGGTGATTAGGAAAAACGAACATCAATATCTATGCGCACCGGACGTTTTCGACCCTTCCACAGCTTTCGATATGGCCAAGGAGGAACCCGCTTCAGAACTCACTCCGAAGCGCGCCCGTCCAAATGCCCCTCCTCCTCCTCCTCTGCCCACGGGACGTTTCTGACCACGACTGCTCTGGGTCCCGACCGCCGGTTTCGTCCTGCTTGTGCTATTCGATCCCTTGAGCATAGTTGCAAATGGAAGAAGGTGCCTTTCAAGGTTTCAATTCAGGTGTACTTAAGTTTGGCAAATTGCATTTGAATGCTCTCGCTGCGCCACATCCACCTTATGGTCCACTCAGCTCACCGCTGCATTTGCATTGCGTTCGACCATTTGGACCATCTTCCCTTTCCCATCAGATCTTGGATAGGAAGAGACTGACATCACTCGCGATACTGAGAAACGTTGGACATTCCGAACGGATCCCTTTCCCATCCCATCCCAGAAGCTCCACCGCGTCTGTTTTGCATTCAATTGACGGACCACCGCGACAATGACAACAAGCGCCCAAGCAGCAACATCCGACGGACCCGTGCGTATGGGTTGGGAAGAATACTTTGCGACCACGCCGTCACCCCAGGGCGTCGAAGAAATAGGCAAACGCACCGACGAGTTTATTGCCTTCCACGAAAAGAGCGGCAAAAAAGTCGTGCTGATTACTGTGTGTACTTTATTGTTTTGGTTGCACTCCCTTCTCCTCCGACAACGTAATATCTAAAGCGAGACATACCATCTGAAGTCAGGGGGCACGACCGTCCCCCTTGAAACTCAGACGGTCCGCTTCATCGACAACTTTTCCGCCGGCACGCGCGGCGCCACCTCCGCCGAATACTTTATCGAAGCGGGTTACGCTGTCATTTTCATGCATAGGCAGCACAGCTTGCAACCGTATAGTCGGCACTACTCGCATTCCAAGAACTGTTTTTTGGACTATTTGGAGGTGGGGGAGGGGGAGAGTGTGCATGGTGAGAGATTTTTTTGTGTAGTCGGTCTCACTGGCGGTGGGATTGTGGAAGTGGCTGAACACGTCGTTTGGAAACATGGTTATAGTGATTCCAAAGTACACGGAGCACATGCGACAAGTGTTGACGAAATACCAGAAAGTGCGTTCGCGAAGCGAGTAAGATTGGACGCACTTTCCCCATCCTCCTCTTTCGAGGGTCCATTCAAGAAGCATCCCACTCATTTCTTTTCTGGTCACCTCGCCCTCCAGGCAAAGCAAAACAACTTGCTATTGATGGTCGACTTTGTTACAGTCCAAGACTACCTCTTCCTTCTCCGAAGATTAACCTGTGCCATGTCCCGGCTGGGAGATAAAGCGATGTACTACCTCGCCGCGGCTGTGAGCGATTTTTTCATTCCGCAGAGTAAAATGGTGCGTCTACATCAGTGCGGTCAACAGTTCGGAAGGGAACCTGAGCGCCTCTGGTACGTTACAGGCGGAACATAAAATCCAGTCCGGGGACGGTGCGTTAGTGTTGCAGTTGGATCAGGTTCCAAAAATAATCACTCCGTTGGTATCGCAATGGGCCAAAAAGGGATTTATCGTTTCTTTCAAGGTAAGCGCCCTTTCTCTGTTACAATGTGAATCTCATTAGACATTCAGTTTGATTATGCGACAGCTTGAAACGGACCCATCCATCTTGGTCTCCAAAGCCAAAAAGTCGTTAGAACGCTACGGCCATCAACTGGTGATTGGCAACATCCTGACCACCCGCAAGCGGATTGTCACGTTGATTACACAGACTGAGCAAAAGGACATTGTCTTGTCGGACGAGGAGCTGGCGGCCGGGGTGGAAATCGAAAGCCGAATCGTGCCAGAGTTGGTCGAACGGCATGATCGATGGATAAAGGAACAGCGGTCGTGAAAGGGGACTTGCCCGCTAGTCAAAATATAGAAATTGTTCCAAACCAGGGATCACACCAATTGATATCGCTCTCTCCCCCCTGTGTTAAATTATACAAAGCAACAGTTGCACACTCGCTCACGTTTTGGAAGCTCCAAGCGATAGGAGTATTCAATTCAAAGGGATGCGCGTGTTGCGCGGTCCACCCAAGCATCCGGTCTTTCGGACGCGCCGACATGATCCAGAAATTGAGATGAGGCGGTGGTCAAAAGCCATCATCACACACGCAGCACAAGGACAAACCAAGAAACCCGCGCAATTTCACATCCTCATACCGGTACATCAATCCCAACAGGAAACTAGGGAAAACAAGAAAACACCATTTAAACCACAATGTCTTTCGGCGACCTGGAACGCGGCGGCGGTGGAGGAGGCATGCCCTCCTCCTCACGCCGTCATTTCGACTTGGCACTCTCTAGTGGTGCCGGCTCATCCTCCCAGTCCGGTAAGCACCCACCAGCAGCCCCTTCCATGTCATGTCTACCCTCGCTGGGCCGAAAGCAACTGACAGCTGTGACCCATGTGCTCAATTGAATAGACCCCGACGGAGAGCGCAAACTCTGGGACCGCGCCTCCCACACCGTCTTCATGATATCCAACAACGTGGCGTCCATACAGAAACTGGCGGGGCAGTTTGGGACGCAGAGGGATACGCCGGATATGAGGCAAAAGCTGTGAGTGGGCAGCTTTCCTTTTTTCGCGAAGGTGGCGTTGACAGGGCGTTTGTTGATGACGAAACTGGGTTTGGCAGGCATCATCTTACGGACGATACGCGGGAGATGATTAGACAGACGACCGTGGATTTGAAGCAGTTAGTTGGGCAGGATGGAGGGAGATTTGAAAACGTACGGACTTTTTTCCTTTTGCCCCCGTCTTCTGTCCTGTCTCTTAACCCGCTAAAACAACCCACAATAAAAACAGCGCCAACGCAAAATAGCCCACCAAAAACTCCAAAAAGACTTTGAAGAAGTCCTCAAACGGTTCCAAAACGTGTCCAAACTCGTCGCCGAGAAATCGCGAGAGTACGTTGCTAGAGCCCGATCGTCTCAGCAGGCGGCTGCGAGGGAACAGGAGGAGGACGATGAGGCGGGGGAGGAGGCTCCGTTAATGGGGCGTGACCAACGGTGAGGAAATGACCGGCCCGGTCTTTTTTGGTGAATGTTGCAAAAAAAACAAGATGGGGAATCTGACCGTGCGAATTTTTCAGCTTGCAAATACAAGCGCTGGACAACGAGATAGATTACAACGAATCCTTGATCACCGAGCGCGAGGAGGACCTGAAAGATATCGAACGGTCCATTTTGGAAGTCAATGAGATCTTTAGGGATCTTGGCACCCTCGTGCACGAGCAGGGTCACCTGCTAGGTAAATTAAGAAAGAACACAGATTTATTTTTCCCCGGGTTCCCAACTCTGTTGGCTCAACTCCCTTTCGTTTCCCAGATAACATCGAATCAAACGTCCAAAGCGTCGAAATCAACATGGAAAACGCCACGGGCGAACTGCGAACGGCCAGTAAATGGCAGAAAGCTGCGAGGAGTAAAATGTGTTGCTTGGCGTTGATTATTGCGATTGTGGGGGTTGTGCTTATTTTGATTCTGCTGAGTTGAAGAGGCGGGGATGGATGTTGTATCATGGTTTTTTTTGTATGATAGTTTTTTTTCTTTATAACTATGTGGATTTGGTTTGAATTTTTTGGACACCTGTGTAAGGTAGTTTGGTGGCAAGGGATTGCTCTGCTTTTCCGGTTCGTCGAGCCAGAACTTCTTCGTACAGTCAGACTTCTTAGATCGTCCATGCCTGTTCTTGTAAATCCGATTCCACGCGCTTTTCATGAACAAAGGGGAATGAGAAAGTAGGGATGGCCGGCCATCAAATACTCATTCAATCCAAGCGAAACAGAGGGTAATGCAGGGAGCTACATAAATATGTGTCCCCAAACTCAACCGCGGCCACTCCCACTATTCCAACACAACATGATGAGATCCAAAATCCAACATCGCCACCATACGACCCACTCAAAGCAAAATGCAACGCACGCCTTTTCTAAGAAGACTTCTTTGCCCTGACGGTAGCACCTTTCCCGCTCTTCCACTCCTGAATAGCGCGAACAATCTGGGAGTGCAATCTCTTTTGCAAGTTTGGGCGGTATCCAAGCGAGAAGAGGACCTCGCACCATACAAAGAAGGGAGCGAGGACGACGGCTTGGAGGAGGTTGTCGAGTAAGGCTGGTGCGCGACCTTCTGCTGCTCCGTGGCCGACTGCAAAAAGGGTGGGTGGGGTGTTAGAGGGAGAGAAGGAAAGATAAGTGAGGAGGGACGTACTGAATTGCATGATCCAGCTCGCGATGTGAATCAAGGTTGCGGCGGGTTGTGGGTTCATTCCAAAGTGTTGGGACCTGGCGAAGGTGTTTGCGTAGCTGCACATTGCCAGGAGGGCTGGGACGTACAGTAACTTTTTCAATGACAAAACATGTTTGTCAGAACACGGAGGCAATGTATAGAAGGTTTTTGAAAGAAGGATCATTCATTTTTTTTTTTACCCCGGCCATAGGTTCCAAGACGATGTAATAGCACAGATACGTCGCGATGAAAAAGAATGCGCCGTTAAGAGGCAAAATGTCCGAGTAGGCCCATTGCGCGAATTCGCCGGTTTGAGTTATCTGAAAGTTGCAGAAAAGACTCGTGAGCAATGTGCAAGATGAATTTAAGTGATTTGTTTTCGATGGAATGAAGGTGGTTACCCAGACGAGGAAGGTGAAGAGGATAGTCGGGACAAAGATGACGTGGATGGCTTTGTTGCTGTATCAAGTAGGAGATATGAAAGGTAAGATTGAAGAATATTGACAGGTTTGTGGAAGGTGGAAGAGTACGTACATAGTGTTGTTGTGGTCTGCGATGGGGACCGGGTGTGTGGGGAGTGCTTCCTGTCAGTTTTCCAGTCTCTCCCAACAAAAAATGAGAATAAGGACTTGTACTTACATTGTCCGTACTGGACAAACTGGTGCTCAAAGTTGAATACCGCCATTGTCTGTTGGTTGGGATCAAGTTGAAAATGAGGTGTTTCGTGCGAATGCACGCGTGCGGAGGACCTTTTTATACTGTACGGGCACCTGAACAAACTCAGTTTTGGGTCCGAGGAACCGGTACCGTTGGGTAAATGGGCATGTGGCCTGTCCTGACTGGGTTGTGGGTGGCTTGGGTCAAAATGTGTCGTCAGAAGCGGGCATGAGGCGTAATTGGATACCCGGTGCTGGGGAGATTGTGACACAAGACACCCGCGTTGGGAAAGGAAACCCAAAACGCCCGCCAAAAACACAAGAGCCGTGCTGCATGCCCGACCGAGACCTGAGGAGACTTCGTCGTCTCAACTTCAATTCAATTCGACGGGAAACAGGGGGTCTTACTTTTCCCACACACGAATGCAAACAACCGGTCAATAGAACTTCAACCCTACCCTAACCCGATACTTTCGAAGAATATACAGAAAATGGTAGGTCAGCTATGTCGACCTACTCCAACGTTCTCCTCCCCGCTAATTGGCCTTGCAAATGTAATGTACAGGTCGACGACCCGCAACCTAATGTAGAACCTGCTGACCAAAAAGAACAAGCACCCGCTGCTGCCCACGACGATCGTGCGAAAAAGTTGGGCGACTTTGAACGGAGCAGACAGGCGGCCGCTGAACAAAAACGTCGCGAGGCCGAGGAAGCCCTTCGTCGACAGGTACCCATTCGTACTGTCATTCGTCACTCCATCCCCTTCTTGCACATTTCTCACTCAACGGTCCCCTGTATCGTCCCTGTCTTTCCTTTCTATCTCCGTGTGCGAAACTCAACAGGAAGCGGAAGTCTTTGAAAAGGCCCGTATCTTAAAGTCCAAACTGACGGCTGAGGAACAGGCAAAGAAAGATGCAGAAGAACAGGCCCGTCGTGAAGCAGATGTTGCCCGCGAAAAGGCCCTCGAAAGGCAGAAAACAAAAATGAGCGAGTTCGGTAAGGGATGGTGCCAAACATATATTGCATTTTTGTTTGCTGACATACTAAACCGTGTTTGTTTACATTTCAAAAATTAATTAATCAATGCCCTTCCTTTCCCAACAGAGAAACAAAAGATGGAAGCCGCCAAACGCGCTGAAAAGGAGCGCGAACTAGAACAGAAACGCAGAGAGGCTGAAGCGTTTGCAAAACTGGAGCTGGCGAAAAAGTTGAAAGCGGAAGAGGAGGCTGCACGCAGAAAAGAGGAAGAGAAAAAGAAGCAAGAGGTGCGAACGGATACTTGAGATGGATGTTGGAGTACCTTTTGGGAGGGCGTCGGCTCAAAGATGACTGACGTGTCATCAATGCGAACTATCACAGGAGGCGGCAGCGCGAGAAGCAAAATTGCGGAAACAGCAGGCGGCTATGGCGAGATTTGAGGAGGAGCAAAGGATAAAGGTAATAGATACATTTTTCCGCATGCTACCTATTCTTCTTTGACTTACCGAATCAAACGAAACTTTCACTATTCAGGCGATGAGTCCTGAACAGCGTGAGGCGTACCTTGCTAAAAAACGGGCGGAAGAAGAAGCAATCCGTCTCAAAAAGGAAGAGGAGGAACGAAAGAGGAGAGAGGAGGAGGAACGGGTGTTGGCGGAACAGCGGCGTATAGAAGAGGAGAAAAGGGCAGCGGAAGAAAGGCTGTTGGCGGAACAGCGACGGGTGGAGGAGGAAAAGAGGGCAGAGGAGGCACGATTGCGGGCGAAGCAGCAGGCAAAAGAGGAGGAAGAACGGAAACGCGCCGAGGGTCGAGCCGCGGAGGAACGGATGAAGGTGGAGCAGGAAGCGAGCCAGGCGGAGGAGAATGCGAGACGGGCAAAAGAGGCCGAAGAGGCCAGAAAGGCGGTTGCGAAGCGTGAAGAAGAAGAACGCGTCCTCGCCAAACGCCTTGAAGAACAATCACGCCAACGTATCCAAAAGGACGACCAGCACTTCAAAGAACAAGCTGACCGTGTCCGCCGCGCCGCCGAAGAACAAGCCGCCGAAAGCGAACGTCGCAGACTCGAAGCCGAAGAACGCAAAAAGCGCGAAATGGAGGAAGCCGCCCGCGAAGCCGAACTGGAACGCGAACGTCTCGCCGCCACGCTCGCTCGACGCGCCAACGAAACACCCGACGAACGCCGGCAACGCGAAAAGGAGGAAGCCCGCCTCGCCGAAGAGGAAGCCGAACGCGCCGTCAAGGCCGCTCTCGAACGGAAACGCACCACCGTTCAAGAGTTGCGGAGTTTGGATTCGGAGGCGTTTCGTCAGGATCTGTTTCAACTTATGGCGGAAGAAGAAGCCAAATCCCGCGCTGAACAACCTATATCCTCGTCTGGTGAGAAAACTCCAACATTGACCCTTTCATCACCGTCTGTTGAATTGGCTGTGTTGGGAGGTGGTGCAGGAGCTGCATCATCAAGTGAGGGAGTAACGCGGGGTGTCACAACACCAACACCCGCGAAAAAGGCAGTTGAGGAGGACGGAGGATGTTGCAAATGCCTGATCATGTAAGGGGAATGCAGGAAAATGAATGAAAAGGAAAAAGCAGGAAAAGAGGGAACTGCCGCCACCCCGCGGACGAAAGGAAAAAACAGATGTATTAGAGATGGAGAGAAGAGAAAAACAGCTTAGCTTACCGCCGGTGCCTCATGAAGTTTTTTTGTTGGGAACCTCTTATTTATAAGTGATTGTTTCGTGCTGCGGGGGGCGGCGGGCCTGTTACAGAAAATATAAATCCGAATTTTATCATGTTTTTAGAGTTGTTTTACGTTGTGGATGGAGATGCTCGATGAAAGCTTTGCTCGACCCTTCGGGACGACCCCGTTACCAGGATACCGGGCTCTTGGATCGCGATGGGCCGCTTCATCGAGCCCGATTGGGCAACTGACTTAGCCACTGTGCCTTCCGCCCAGCGTGTCGGATGAGCTGGTGTATGAATCCGGTTTCTGGGGTCGTGGAATCTTGCACCCACATACGATCCCTCTTTTTCCTTTTGACGGTTCCACAGGTTCCATCTGGGCCTCTACTCGCAAAAACCTTGCTTCGAAAACCATCACCCCAACCCCATTACCTTACCCAACCACCCGAGCAGAAAGGGGCCTGCAACGCAGCCGATGGCCTGGAAACTATCCCTCCCCCTCCAGGACTATCTGGACTCGCTTCAAGAGATTGCCTTCGTCTGCGACTTTTTAGAACCAGTCCCCGCTCTCCTCTTCTGCAACTCGGCCCTCGCCTCTTTCTTGAATCCTCTCCCCGATCCTTCCTACCAACTGCAACCTGAAACTATCCTCCCGTCCCTCTTGAGTTCGCAATGCGATTCAATCCTCTCCTGGTTAGCCGAAGTAGCCTCCGGCATCCTCCCCAACGGCTCCACAAACTCTGTTTTTGTGCGTCCCCACGACCGATCCTCCGGTGCGGCCGAAGTCCACTTAACCTTATCTGCCGCCCGCATTAATACATCGAAAACGGTTGTGGTGACTGGCAAGCGAGGCGGAGAGTCTACGCTTGGTGGGGAGACCAAGTCGTCTTCGCTGTCGCAAGGCGAGAAAACTGAACCACTTCTTGTAGAAGCTCCCAATTGGAAGAATATACCACGCGTATGTATTCTTATTCTCCATGAGCCTTTTGAGCGTACCTATGTTTGTTAATCATTTAGCAATCGACGTACGGTCGTCCTGTCCCTACCTAACAGTTTGTGGAGAGCTTGCGTGGTGGTGGGGAGATGGGAGAAATGCTTCGAAATTATGACTGGGAAAATTCACCGCTGGGATCAATTTCCACTTGGCCACAATCGCTTCTTACGGCTGTATCCCTCACGATGGCAAGCAGTTTTCCCATGAGCCTTTGGTGGGGTCCAGAGTTCGTCCTCATCTAGTAAGATTGCTGTTTTGATGAATAATGCTGGACATGCTGGACACGGTGCGGTCAGCGGACGATTGGCTGGATACTTACCGGTGCTATTTGCAGCAATGATGCTTACCGTCATGTGTGTGGAACCAAGCATCCGTGGCTTTTTGGGAAAAGTGGGAAGGAAGGATGGAGTGAGGTATATTTTTTTTCGTAAACCTCGCGGGCTAGGTTGATGTTGAGGATTCTGAGCCATCGTTATGGTAGATTTGGGATTCTCTCGCACCCCTTGCGGAATCAGCGCGGCGAGGAGAACAATGTTTCTCAGAGGATCATCTTCTGTTCATGACACGTAACGGGTTTCCTGAAGAAACTTACCACACTGTATGTGGAACCATGTAACCTTTGATTTGCTGCGTGAGTTACTCACCTGAGCCCTTTTAGTGGTCCTATGTACCGATTCGTCAGGAGGATGGATCTGTAGGTGGCCTTTTGAATCCAACGTTCGAGGGCACAAGTCGCGTGCTTGCTGCCCGTGAATTAAGATCATTACGAGAGTTGGCTGCAAACACTGGTACGCAACCATTTCTTCGTTGGTCGATTGAGGCAAATGCTTACTCTTGGACTTTTCCTTTAGCCACCGCGCGACGCGTTCAGGATGTTTACACGAGCGCAGTCATAGCTTTGTCGCAAAACGCGTACGATGTACCATACGCTTTATTCTACTATTGTGTCTCCGAAAACTATCCCGACGGAGGATCGGATTCCACCCAAGGTACAAATTCAACTACCCTGGGGACCATGAAATTTGTACTGCAGGACACCATTGCCGTGGAACGTGGGGGACCGGTCGCTCCGGAAGAAGTGACAATCGATTTTGAAAAGCCTCCTCGGAAGGATGATAAACCGTCGTGGCCCTTCCGACAAGCTCTGGAAACCCGTCGTATTGTGGAGACGGACGATCCGGAAACCTGTTTCGGATGCAGTTTACCTGTGCGGGGTTGGGAAGAAGTAGGTGTCTGTAATATTTCCTAATAGTGATGATGGGATTCTGAATGGTTTTCCGTTTTCAGCCAGCGCCAAAGGCAGTAACATGCCCGATTATGATCGCGGACGGGAAGAAAGTTTTGGGAATCATGGTCATGGGATTGAATCCGCGAAGGCAATGGGGAGACGACTATCGTGGGTTCATTGAGATGCTCTCTGGGCAAATGGCGTCGTCTATGGTGACGGCCAAGTCCTACGAAGGTATGGTCGTCAGTTCGGAGATTATGAAGTTGAGCGAAATCTGGGACGCTTACCAATTATTGCAATGCGCACTTGCTGTGCACAGACGAAGTACAAAGGTAAGCTCGAGTGACGATTGTTGCTTGAAATTTCAATTGAGCGACTGGGTAATAAAAACGATTTTGATGTACTTTAGAGCGGAAGAGTTGGCCGCCATTGACAGGTCAAAGACTGCCTTCTTCAGCTCGGTCAGCCACGAATTAAGTACGTGTACGCGTTACATGGTCGTTTGCTTGCATACCAGGACTTACGTATCATGATGTTTCAGGAACTCCGCTAACCTTGATTCTGGGTCCGCTGGAGGACTCGATGAACGACCGGATGAGTCCTCTGCCCGATGCACATCGCGAACGGCACTCGCTCATGTACCGTAACGCGAAACGCCTTTTGCGTTTAGTAAACTCGTTACTTGATTTTACCAAGATCGAAGCTGGAAGGATGCAGGCAACCTTCCGGCAAACCGATTTGGGAAAGTTTACGGCCGATCTCGCCAGTGTCTTCAGGTCTGCAATTGAAAAATCCGGGATGGAACTTATCGTCAAGTGCGAAGGAGATGGAAGGGTCGTATGGGTCGATCGCGACATGTACGAGAAAATTGTGTTCAACATGATCGGGTAAGGGGAACAAAATCTCGTGTTGTTCGGTGTTTAGCATCCCCGGCTTTTCTCGCTGACGATATCTCGGGTTACAGAAATGCTTTCAAGTTCACGTTGGAGGGTTCCATAACCGTGGCTGTCGAACCATCCCCCGATAAAACAGGAGTTGTGTTCATGGTGGCAGACACGGGTGTAGGAATTCCCTCTCACGAGGTCAAACGAGTGTTTGAGAGGTTCCATCGTGTGGAAGGACAAAAAGGGCGAAGCTTTGAGGGAACAGGAATTGGGCGTAAGTTTTGGGTTGGCAATGATTCGGAGTTGTAATCAGTAACCTGACACTTCGTTTGTTACCGGATTACAGTTGCGTTGGTGAACGAATTGGTGAGGCTACATGGGGGAACGATTGATTTGGAAAGCGAGTTTGGGAAAGGAAGGTGGGTCGCCGGAGAAGCAATGAGGAATTGGCATCAACGTGGCGTTAACTTTGATCCACGCCACCCTACCGTGCAGCACGTTCCGGGTATATTTGCCATACGGTAAATATGTGGTTTCCTTCTGGCATTTAAACTTATCGTTATTGATCAGTCTATTGTGTGGTACAGGGACCCGCCATTTGCCACGAGACAGGCTCGCCATTGAAGAGTCTGAGCAAACTCCTGCCGAAGAGCCGCCCGTCTTTTCATACGGTTTATCTATGGTGGAAGAAGCAAAACGATGGCTACCATTTGATGATGAGACGGATAGTAGCAGCTCATCAGCGGATTCAGCGGTTAGCTCCGGTCCCAAAGTCGAGATGACTTCTCTTGGAATGAAGATTTTGTTGGCTGATGTGGGTTACTTAATTTGCTGTCCTGTTGGCTTAACAATCGCTGACCCCGGCGGGTTCTTGTTGGAATAGGATAACCGCGATATGCGTCGTTACGTCAAAAACGGTAAATAGCGTGAACGCATTGCACACATGGCATCATTTTCATGTATTCGCTAACCACTACCGCCGCAGTTCTATCCAAATACTGGGATGTCACCGAGGTTTCCGACGGTCAACAAGCGCTCGAAGCAGCGATGCAAAGCAGATTTGATCTGATCATTAGCGATATAATGATGCCTATCCTTGATGGATTTGGCCTTCTCAAAGTTCTTCGTACGCAACCTGAAACGCGATTCCTTCCTGTCATTTTGCTCAGTGCTAGGGCTGGCGAAGAGGGTAAGTGTTTCGAAATGTGTGAGGAAAATGATGATACGTAATGTTCACTGACGATCTCACCGGGGAATTAGCTCGCGTGGAAGGATTGCAAGCAGGAGCAGATGATTACCTGGCGAAGGTTTGTTATCTTTGGAATTCAGTGGATGCTATGACAGTGCAACTAATGAGTCCCTCCTCTACTAGCCTTTTGTAAGCAATTCTCCTGTGACTGCGATTACAGCTACTCCTGGAGGCATAGCAAAAATCTTACTTTCGCCTTTTTAGAGCGCCAAAGAACTGGTGGCTCGTGTCCACACGCACTTGGAGATTGGCAAACTTCGTTTGGAATTGGAGCGTCGGGTGAAAGAACGGACGGCGGAGCTTGCAGAGAGTGAAAAGCGGTTTAAAACATTAGCTACTTTGTCTCCAGTCGGCATCTTTAGAGCCGACGCACACGTATGTTTTAGATTTTGCGTGGTAATCCACCGTTCGCATTCGCATGAGCTTACCCGTGTTCACGTCCCTGTTCACCTCTGTTACAGGGAAATATTACATATACGAATGTAAACCATCCGCTTTGTCGCTTGAGGAAACGGTGAATATTTTGATTGATTCGATTTTTATCATGCAGGACAAATGGTGGGAGATTTCAGGCCATGATCGCATAAATGATCCAAGTGGGGCAGATTTCCAGCGAAGGTAGTTGGCACTCTTCGATATCGCGGTCGGTATTCGACTCACAATTTTGCATTATATACAGTATACACGAAGAAGATCGCCCGCGTGCAATGAGCGTTTGGAGAAGCGCGATTTCCAAAAAGGAACCTATCCAGATAGAATTCCGTTGGATTCGACCCCGTTCTTCCAATGGCGGATCACCGTCAGGATCATCATCTCTATCCCTGGAACGGTGGTGTCTCGGCGAAACGATCCTCGAGTACGACGCGTCAGGGGAGCATATTGGCTTTGTGGGCGCTCTGACGGATATCAGTGAACGAAAGGCGCTAGAGCGTGCGACGCTACGAACTGCTGAGCTTGCTGAACAAGCGCAGAGACAGCGGGCGGAGGAGGCGGAAGAGATTAGAAGACAGCAAGAGTTGTTTATTGATATGGTAAGGAGAATAGAAATCTGTGTGTAGTTGACAAGGCACGAGAACTGAGTTCCATACTTTTCACAAATTAGACATGTCACGAACTCAGGAACCCTCTATCCGGCATATACAACAATGCAGACCTTCTACATGAGAGTCTGGGTAACATGGGAAAGGAAGTGTCGGGGCTGCAGAATGTTGTGGATGCTGATAATGAGGTTGGAAGCCGGACCAAAAAGACCTTGGCCCGACTGGAAACTGAGATAACGAACGATTTGGATGCCGTGGAAACGATTTCTCTATGCGCAAAGCATCAGCAGGTGAGAAATGTGGTAGTTGTGTTGTCGAGCTGAGACTCTGCCAGCCATGCTCACACAACGTTCTCTAATCTTACAGCGCATTGCTGATGATGTGTTACACATGAGTGAGTGCCTTCCCAGTTTACTGATGACATTTGCGGACTGCTAACTTTGATTTGGAACCCTCTCAGGTAAAATTAGCATGAATCTATTAGTGCTTTCGCAAATAGATTTTCAGCCAACAGTGGAGATTCCGAACGTCATGCGAATGTTTGAAGTGAGTCACAATCGACGACCGCGGTCCTGTGCCTGTCATTTTACTAAAGCTGCTTGATTTCGCAGACGGAAATCATTCTGAAAAAGATTGATTTGAAGTTCGAAATTGGCGAAGGATTCAGCCGACTGAACGTAGATTGGGTACGCGGAGATCCCCATCGACTTGCGCAAGTTCTGTGAGTCTTTCCTTATGTGAAAACATCGCATGCGGCATAGTCGTTTTTTTCGCTGATTTGTTGAGATCAACATAGGATAAATTTCTTGACCAATGCCATCCGGTTTACTGAAAAAGTAATCACCGTCAGACGAATCACTGTGAAACTGGACGTGTCAGACACCCCACCGAAGCAACCCGAAATCGTAGTCCCTCCCGAAATCATAGTCCCTCCCGAAATCATAGTCACTCCCGATGGCACTCCAGAGCATGCGGAGGAGGGCAACGGGAGTGGGAGCTCGGATGACGAGGACGATACTGGTTCCATCATTTCCAACGCTACTGTGACGCAATTTCGTATGCATCGACAATTGGCCAGAGAGCAGGGAAACGCAGCCGTGACTCGTGATACCCGTCCGGGTGATGTGTTTATTATCATATCTATTCGCGACACGGGCGTGGGCATGACCCGGGAGGAGCAACAGGTACATTTTGTGTGGTCCCTGTAACGTGGGTATCCCCCATCTAATTCCCATTCGGATAATTAGCAATTGTTCCAACGATTTGCGCAAGCCAGTCCAAAGACTTACGCGGAGTTTGGAGGAACCGGACTGGGTTTGTTCATTTCGAAGCGGCTGGTGGAACTACTCGGGGGAGAAATATCGGTGTGGAGTGAGAAGGGAGAAGGCAGCATGTTCACCTTTTACGTACGCTGTGAGAAGGTCGAGCCACGGCCTGGAACGGATACGACATTGGAGGCGCGCGGGTTCCGGCTTCCAGTAGGACCGTCGAGTGAGTCCAATATTGCCGGGATGGCTGCGCCTTTGGAGTCCAGTCAACCTGAAGTTGGTGGGATGGTGGCGGATGCTACAACCAGTATACTGGTTGTCGAGGTGGGTGAACCTTTCGATACAACGGCATTTTCTTTTCTTATTATTTTTTAACAACTTTTTGTTTTTTCAGGACAATCTTATTAACCAGAAAGTTTTGAAGAAGCAACTTGAAATGCTGGGTTACCGCGTCACTGTAGCAAATCACGGAGCTGAAGCGCTCCAAATTTTGCAAGTAAGAGGCGGGGATTTCCACATCATCCTCATGGACATCGAAATGCCCATGTAAGTTCGTCGTGGTCCGTATAAAGAACCTGCAGACATCTTACCCTCCTGATTTTACCTTTTAGTATGGACGGACATGAGGCAACGGTTCACATCCGAGAATGGGAGGCGAGCGGGAAACTCCAAGGACGGATTCCCATCGTGGCGGTGACGGGGAACGCTCGTCAAGAACATCTCGAACGCGCCATTGAGGCTGGCATGGACGATTTCGTGGTCAAGCCGTACAACAAGAAGGATCTGAACGTCAAGATTCAAAAGTACATGGCACAACGGGTGTAGCGGGCCAACACAAAACCGTCCATAGATTTGCCACATATGTATATAACATTTTAATCCATGTATTTATTATCACCATATTTTGCGCGCAACATGATTTTTCTGCCTGACTTGAAGAAGTTGGGGAAGAGGCGGAGAAAGGGGAGTGATGGCCGGCCTCTATTGCCTACGTCCTTTTGTTGGCAGTAAATTAGTGAATAACCCTAAGCTCACTTATTGAGCAATGTGAGGTGATGGCCTCGTAGTCCCCGGAGTATACATGATGATGATCATTATCATATTTTGATTGAAAACATGATATTTCTGCATAACTTGAATAAGAAAAACATTTTCCTTTTCTCCTGACCTCCATAAAATTAGTGTGGGGTGTGTTAGGAAGAGAAGTCTGAACTTCTGAAGAACGAACTTGTTGCGCGGTTGTGGCTTGTGCCATCCACACGTAAACAAACATCACCTGCAAGACAAATGCGCGTTCTTCCCACATCTGCAAAATATCTCATCAGATGGAAACATGGAGCCTTCCAGCAACCAGAAACGCAAAAACTCGCCCAAAAAACCTCGGAGGATTCGACCCTCTCGCTGTATCAGCCTCCTCTCCTTTCAAAATGGTATGTCAAGGGAACTCTGTCCCTTCTCATCATCGCAGAAACTTACAAATAAACAATGACACACAACCGATCAAGTTCCGCCCACATTTTTTCTGTTTCGTTAGGCTGCGCCCAAGCATAAACCTCATTCTCAACAGCATCGCCTCATGCCACGCTCCAAACAACAGCCGAAACCATCGACCTCACACTACCTTACCCAGCAGCAACTCCACCATGTCGGTCTCTGTACGGTTGTCTCCCTCCTTCTCTTCACCTCCCTCGCCTCTGCATTTCCCAATTCCGCAAACACAACCGGAGTCGTTGCCGCTGCGAGGGACATTCTATCCTCATCCAACCGTCGCCCGCATATGAGCATCCAGCAACTGACACAACCAAAGCCCGAACTTGGCCACCACGTTGTACCTCGGCAAGTAGGAGCAGAGCAGTGGTACCCATCTAAAGCTTCTGGTGCGTGCCAGGGAGAGTACGTCATCTCGGGTGTGAACAATGGTTTCATCACTACCGACCCGAGCGGCGCGAATTACCAGAGTAATGCATATTGCGTTTGGAAGATCCTCGCGCCGCCTGGAAGTGTCATTAAGGTACGAGAGGGTTATTGTATTCATACGCCGTTTCCTGTCGGAAAGGCGTAACCCAGAGTCGCTTTTTTTCATTTTGACTCTAACATCTTAGCTCACGTTCCGGTCCTTTCACACCGAATGTGGGTGGGATTACTTGACTGTCTACGACGGGGACTCGATCAACGCACCAGAGATGGTGGAATTGTGCGGGTTTCGGTCGGCGGCGTCTGGATATGATGATACCATGGTGTCGACAGGGAATATGACTGTCAAGTTTGAGTCGGATGTGGATATAGATGCTAGAGGCGTGTTGGCGGAATTTACGGTATTAGGTGAGAGGCGTGAGCACTGTGGTTTAATTTTTCGGCGGTATTGATGGTTACAATGCTTTTTGCTTTCTCCTTGGTTAGAAAAGACCTGCGCAACACGAACTGACTGTAGCAACAGTGGGGAATGTGTCAATGGAACATGTGTCTGTGATGCATTCTTTTCCGGGCCGTTGTGTAATCAGCGTAAGGATTCTTCGCCTCTTTTGATATGTCATGGTGTCTATTCGATTACTTATTACTCCTTCCAGGCACTACCGGTTTCGGCCCGTTCACGCCGCGTGAGTTCCATTCGTCTGCGTACGATGCCGCGTCTGATGTACGTTGGGCTTTCCCCTGTGTGTGAATGACTGACAGAATGAAGTGACATGTATTCCATTTCCAGGTCATGTACATATCATTCGGACGAGACGACGCATCTTTCATGAAAAATCTTTTGATATACAATTTCGGTAATAATGCACATAGCGATTCCTTCCATCTGTTAACTTGACCATACGAAATCCCTCTCCCCTCTGTTTATGCATCAACAGGAACATCGACGTGGTCGGAGCCGGACTCCGCCGCATGGCCGCAGCAGCAGCAGCAGCGGCTTCCTCGCTACATGCACTACTCTTGGGTCGTGGATGGCAATTTGGTGGTATTTGGAGGAGTGTCTCAGCAGGGGATTCTGGCGGACTTGTGGAGGTACAATCCAGGTGGGTTTTTTGTCTGGCCCCTTCTGCGGGGCAAAACGTTTATTTACCGTTGGCGTGGAGCAGGAAGCAATACATGGACGCTGCTGCCATCCGGTGGCACCCCGCCAGCTTTGACCGGTAGTGCAGCTGTTTTGGTGGGGCGCAAAATATATGTTTATGGGGGTTACACTCAACGAGCCCAATTGGTCGTGTCGAGGGATCTGTTTGAGTATGATTTTGGTGAGTGCTGTCCCTGAAAACTTCGGATAGCACTTGTGAATCAATGTGAAGGAGTAATGTCCCTCATTCTTTAATGTTCAGGGACAGGGAAATGGACCACCCTTCGTCGAGCACCCGTGCGCAGTTGGGGCGCCACCCTTACCCACCACCCAGCAACAAACACCTTGCATCTTATTGGCGGGTTCCGGTGGACATCAATACCACCCGACCCAGTTTTAGGATACCCATCATACATCTACTCTATCGATGCGGGGTTGTGGTTCACAGGCGCAGCACAGGACCCACTGCGCAACCGCGTGTTTGCAAGGTCGACGACGGTCGTGAGCGGGGATGCTGCTGTGGCGTGGGGAGGGATGCATCCGGTCTTTGATGCGAGCCGGATAGGGGAGGAGTGCTTTGATGGTGGGATGCAGGTTTTGGACTTGGGTAGGTTCCTTCCGCTGGTGCTTGTGCCCTACATTTTTTTTTCCTGCGCCGGAGACTGATTATTAAGAATTGTTTAGCCTGTAACAACTTCACATATGTGGATCCCCCTACGGCAGTTAATGCCGTAGGGCGTCGTAAGGGCCACGCCATGTTCCTAAAAGGCCAAGATCTAGTCATTACTGCGGGGAATAACGGATATTTTCTGAAAGACATGTTGAATGTGTCGGTTGCTCCGTTTAGTGGTGATGCGATTGGAGACGTTGGCAAAAGTGGAAGAGATCGTTGTCGAGGTGACTATTTCAGCCTTTGTTTGACAGGTTCGGGGAACTCTCACTGAACAAAACAAAAAACTGCAGCCACGACTTGGTGCTCAGATTACAGCGACTGCGCCGACTGTCTTGCTCGACCCTATTGCGGCTGGTGCAACGGCTCCTGCGTGTACAACCTTCAGAAGAACCCTTTGGCCGGTATTTCATTATCCGATTTCTGTCCTGCGGGCGCACAGATGAGCGTGGATGTTGCAGCCTGCCCTCCAAGTGAGTTTTGGAAGTTCGTTGTTCTCCGATTAAAACGCGATCTGAAACACTTTCTTTGAACGAAATAGGAACAATGATGCAATCAGGGCAGGAGGTAACGGGGACTGTCGCTATGGGAGGGATGACAGATTATAAAGTGTTCATTGATGATCCAGATAATGGCAAGTGTTGAGAATGGATTAGCTTTTCGCGGCGCGACTGCGCATCCTCCTCTAAATGGCGTTTTTGCAATCAGATATTGTCATATCTCTCAATCCCGGCACTCCAGCAGACGCCCAACTAACGGTCGACCTGATATCTTACCATCCCCAAATCCGCCTCACCACTCCCCAACACGTTTTACCTTCAACCGACCCTCGTCGCGTCTCGGGGTACTACGTGTTCCACATCGTCTACCCAACAACGTCATCGGTAGCTTCCCCCGCAACATTCCGATTCAGGGTATACACGACGCCGCCCGCTCGACAACCAAGTGGTACCGGGTCTCCGTACGACCCGTCCGGAGGCTCCTCCAACGTCTTTGGATCCCTCGACCTCACGACGTTTGTGACGGTGTTTGTTTGCAGCATGTTGTTGAGCGTGATCATGACGTACCTGTTTAGACGAACGAGGGAGCGGTTGATGCTGTTGAGGATGGTGCGGGAGGGGGAGGTGATGTTGGTGCCTGTTGAGCCGCCGCCTTTGTTCCGGGTCATGGTTGGGGACATGTCGTCGGCATCCGGAGGTGCCAGAGAAGGAGGACGTGTGGTTCCACCACCCAAAGTGGCAGGGTGCGGGGATGAAATGGAATTGGGACCGATGGGTGGTGGTGGGATGACGGGCCATAAGATTTTGCGGACTGTGGAGGTGTCTGAAGAAACGACGGGGACATCTGGGACAAGGCACCGTTCACCGCGACAGAAATCGTATCCACTGTCAGTGGAAATGCTCCCTGCTTTTCCTTCACCTGCCGGTCCGACTACTCCAATGGTTCCGCTTGTGGCAGTATCATATCTGCTGCTCATGCCGGGATGGGAGACTCACCTGCAAAACGGGGTGCTTCCGCCTGTTCAGGTTGCGACAGCTCTCGGTAGGGACTCGGCACGGGGGGCGGGGAGTGGACATGGGACAGAAGGAGGACGGGATGTGGATATGGCAGCCGGGGGGAATGACTGGGGATGGTGGACGGCATGGAAAGTGTTTTGGGGAGTCGGCCGAAGACGGATGTGGGTGCGGGGATGAAGTCTGGGTTTGCCAGGTTGCAATGATTCTATGACCGCAGCATCCTTTGTGAATAGAGTGCAAAACTTTCTTGTAAATGTCAAGACGTTGCCAGGGCCCCCACAAGTATTCTCCCGGTGCGGGATGGAACAGGCTGCAGGCAGCCTCTCGCTTGGTGCTTAATGACAGGCATGGGTTGTCTTTCAGAGGTGGATACCGCGATCAATAGGTGGTTTGGATACCTGCTAAGATCGTGGGAGTTTTGAAATTCGGTGAAGCTTTCCTGCTTTCGGCGATCAGCGAAAGATGCACCAGCGCACTACTCGCACAACACCTACAACACCCCTCCCTCCCGAACTCCTACGGCAAGTAGTGCTGGTGACCGACCAACGCACGGTGCTCACCCTACGGCATTCCTCCAAACTCTGCAAACTCTTGGCCGACGAAGTCATTCTTTCATACATGGCGCCCCGACACATCAAAATCATCCTCTGTGCTTGATGTGTTGCGAATGCAGGTCCCCCCAAGAATCTTTCGGTTAAATCAAGTGTAGATTCTGGTTTACGCATACGCCTTAGATCAAGTGTACAATCAAGTCCACAGAACGCAGCCTATCTAAGATCAAGTGTAGAATCTGTTCTATTATAGTCGCCTAGATCGAGTATCCGTCGATGGTAAACGAGAACAAACGGTCCCTCTCTAGCGCTGCCTCCAGTATCCTGCAATTTCCATGTCCCCAATAGCAACCGCACGCAATAACCCCCCTCCATTCCCAACGCACTTCCAACTTACAACAGAACGAACATAGTTTTTCTTCTTGTTTTTATTGGGATGTTTCGGCCGCACCTTCAGGTAGTGTAATAGAAGGGCAACCAGTGGAAGCCGCTGAAGCAAGCTCCAGACGACGACCGAGTTGCAAAAATAAGAAAGATAACAATTTCCGACGACGTCGGAGAATCTAGTTATCAAACTAGATAGAACAGATACTACACTTGATCTAAGCCAAAAGGCCTTGAAAGGATGCCGTTCAATAGAAGGAAAAGGCCCTCTATTTATATTCCTCAGACGTGGCTTGGACGATGACAATGCCTAAAAAAAAGGCGGCTGCGTGACTGCGTCCGGTTTCGAGAAGGTCCGAGAAAGAAAAACTGACTCAAGCTTGTGCGACCCATGCGCAGTTTTCATCAAACCTAGCTGGTCTAGTAGTATAATCTTGTACTGCGCATGGGTGTTCAGAAATGTGGGCCACTTGGTTTGCGGGGAATCTCGTATGACAACACTGCTTGAGGTGCAGGGAACAATACCGTCCCCTACCTGTGCGCCATAATTCGACACCCACATTTTCTTCATCAGCTGTCTCCTTTTTTTTTTGTACAAAGAGGGGCTGGAATAGGGGTTCTATTGTTAAATTTTCGGGAACTGATGGCGAGTCATTCCCAGCAAAATCATCCCCATCACTGTCCCAAACCCCACTCGGCTCGATCTCGTTGCATGATTCCTGGAGCCCACCGGCCCCAGCCCACTTCCTGCGACATACGACCCTTTCTGTGCCAAGACATGTTCGAGCAACGCATACCCTGAGGCTGGCTGATCAAGAGGAATCATGTGTCCACCGCCTGTGGGGGCCCATTTTTGAACAGGGAAGGAAATTCACGGAGACAAAGTAACAATGAGTACTAAAAACGGGAGGGGAACGCAAGAAGGATACGGTAAGTGAGATTGGCTCACCAACAATCTCGATAAACGTCAATCCCCGTTCCTCCACCACATATCCCGCCGCAAACTGGTTGGCTGTCGGTGCCGTTCCATCTCGAGCCATGAAGGTGGCATTATTTGGGTGGGACCAGCCCGTCGTACCATTCCAGACAAGGGTGTCAACGAGTTTACGGAGGCCCACATTGTTCTGCCACAAAAAGGGTGTGTGATGAGACACGCTGGACCCAAAGCAAAAGACGGGCGGGGTTCGCTCCGATCCTGCTTTAAAATCTTCTTGCTCACCAGAATAAAATCCAGCTGCCCGCTGTTAACGTAAGAAAGAAAAAAAAGTGGTCCTTACGTGAGACAAAGCGCGAACAAAGAGTAAAGGCAAAATGCGAAACTTACACGGCAAGAGTAACGGGTATCCCCGCGTCGATGATCACCGGCAACACCTAAAAATTTTGGCGTAAAAAACTCTCGTAAAACAAAATTTACAACGACTATTTTCTCCCGTCCACGCGTGTCCCATCAATTGCCCTCATTTGTTACCTTGTCAGATGGAGGACTCTCGTTTGCATCCAAGATGCTACCAACTTGGTCGCTACACTCTTGCCACACGGTCGGGGCAGATGGGTTTGAAGACACGTGAAAGTCCTCCCGAGTCCGAGCATCCTGAACGACGCGCGTAATCGCAAACCGCCTCGGTCAGCCGAAAATTGTTCGCTTTCAATCACTCACGAGGGACGGGGGACGTTTTAGTCAACTTACGGATAGATACCGCCCCATTGCGCTCTCCCGCCCATCCGTGTACGTGACTTCCTTCTCGATATTATAATAGCTGAAGCTCCGCCCTGCGTTCCGTCCTTTGTACCATGCATTGGCAAAGTCATACATACGGTTAAATGCATCCTTGCGAGCTTCAGGAGTTTGGCTCAAGGCATACGCGCTTTTCTACAATATCAGGACGGATGAGTATCCTTTAGCTACGCCTTGCTGCACTGTTCCAAAGTCTAAAGAGCACCTTCGCATTTGCGTCATTGCCAAAAAACCCGGATTCATCTAGGAACTTTGCGAACAAGTCTGACGTCTCCTGGATGGCTGCGTTAAACAGACCGTCAATCACGAGGATACCGTTCAGATTGATGGGAGTTCCATCGGGCAATTTAGCCTTTTGGGCAAGGCCTTGAGTGATATAGGGAATGTACATTCCTAAATAGGTATATCAAACACAGCGCACAGATGAGTCAACTCATAAAATATTCTTGTTCTTTCAGAGGTTTCAACTTCAAATTACCAGCATAGCTGCAAAGAAACGAAAAATCCCCAATGGTCATTCAAAAAATGTTTTCCGGAACCCAAATGGAAAGGCGGTTATCACACCTTTCTCCCGTGACATAGAAGTTGTATGACTTGGTTTCTGGGAAAATGCTATAGAACCCAGTCAAAAAATCGTAAAAGTCATCCGCGACCTGCCACAAAAAAGTCGAATGAGCACCTCATTGGAATGTATAGGTTCCACCCGACTGTCCAATGCAGGTACCTCCGTCTCATTTTTGACAAAATCGGACGTTGGAGCAAAACTATATCCCACGCCCACCGGTTGCTCCACTGTGGGAAGGTAAATCGCCCGCATCAGTCAGACCGTCGTCCGCCCCACACAAAAATGTGCAGTATGGACCGATGCCATACACACTCCATCATTAACACTGTCCACAGGGAGTACCATACCATATACAATGTCAGCTAGTTGATGCCATGAAAAGGGATTCTGGAGCAAACTCCCGTTGTCAGTTATCCCCAATGGCCCATTTTCCACGAAACTGCCAAACAGACTCGAACACCCAGGTCCACCATTCAACCAGATGACAAGATTTTTGCGGGAGTTTGGGCTAGCTTCTTTTGAGGGAATATACCAAAAGAAGAGGGACGCATTCCGGGTTGTAGAAAGAGAGACGGGAATATATCCGGCATAATAGGGAGATAGGGAGGTCTGAACGGTTGCAGACACGTTAGGGAGGGAGCTCACGAGGTAGTCGGACGCTGCAAAGCGGGACGTAGTGGTATCAGAACACCGAATACTACATTATCGTCGGTTCAGGTGCAGCGGGACATTACACACCAGTGCCGACCGGGCCCCTTCTAAAAGGGCGGGAGAGGACGCCCGAACAGCACAAAAGAGCAAAGATAACTGCGACGGCCCAATGACCGTGTCTCCACATATTCGAATATGCAGCCAAAAAGTAGGCAAAAGTAGAAGTTTATGAGGTGGGAAAGACCGAGATGACTCCCCCACAACGAGTACCAAGTAGCTAAAAGAGCCCCACACTCTCTTCCGCAACTTGTTCCCTTGTTCGCGCTCAAGCGGCGGCACAGTTCGCGCCACAATCCGCCACGGTATCAGCGGTATCCCCCACATCCAAACCCGGTGGAGTCCTCTGGTATCATCATATCGGCAAACTTGTCAGACCCATATATTCAAATACATTGTCGTCAAATTGCAAGATTGAATAGAACTTATTCAGATGGCAGAAGTAGCTCGCAGATCCGTCGCCGGGGGTCGATCTAGCACGACGGCACCACCATCAATAAGGGAGGGTCGGTCCTCGGTATCCTCCACTTCGCGAAGGGAACCAGTCAAAAGCGAAGAGCCTGAAGATGATGATGACGATGACGAAGAGGAGGAGGATGATGATGAAGATGAAGAGGACGAGGAGGCACCCAAACGCACGTTGAAAGCAAAATGGACCTTGGAGGAGCAATCCGCAGGTTGGTTGGCCTTTTGGTTGCACCTCCTTGGACCACTGGCATCGCATCAGGTCGTGACGCTGAACCCGGCGCTTGCTTTTGGAAAAACGTGCAGTTTTGAACTTTTACGGCCTTCAAACGCTGTTTCCCCAAACATGGGTGGAAGACAGCACGGATCGTGCACTCCCAAGCAAAGTACCTTCGATGATTATGCCTATGGAGGCTGTGAACATTCCATTGCCCGCTGCGCTCGAGCAAGCTGTGGATTTATCCGACCCTTT
Source organism: Borealophlyctis nickersoniae (assembly GCA_027604605.1). Lineage (NCBI taxonomy): Eukaryota > Fungi > Chytridiomycota > Chytridiomycetes > Rhizophlyctidales > Borealophlyctidaceae > Borealophlyctis > Borealophlyctis nickersoniae. Next base: position 6,584 of record JADGKA010000006.1, on the reverse strand, counting down.
GGGAATCAAGGAGTCTATCTACGGGTGAGGGCACAATGACTTGAATAGAATGGCTGAAATGGCGTGCTAACGGGCAAGATGCTGCCTTGCTGGTAGTCGGGGAAGGAGACGTCGAAGCATGGCACCGGGTGCTTCAGAATTAGGGCAGCGTGAGTAAGCTTCCACCAGCAACGTGTTATCGGACTTTACGCACCACCGCCGTCTTTTGACTGACCGGCACACGTCTAGTCGATAATCTCCTCATTAGCAGCAAAAAGTTTGACCCGAAACACTTTCTGCGCGAAGTGCATCGTTCCACCTCTTACCGTGACTTTGAGCTTGGCGCTGAGCGTCTGCAAGGGGCTATCGACGATCGTATGGAAGTCATTAAGAATCTGGTCAAGACGCATTTTGCAAAATTTGTGAATGCCAAGAGCACCATCGATTGTAGGTATCTCTTCCAAAAAGCTGAGGCCCCCGTTGTGAGATGTAGTTGCGGTCGCATAGGTACCTACATTGATGGTCACTAATGTTGCGCGAAACGAAAACAGCTTTTTATCAAGAAATGCGGCGGCAAAACTTGATTTCTTCCGAGGATTATGGCATTGCTCCGTTCGCCAAAAGCATCGATGGTATGTTGGAAAATGATTCCAGAATCATGGGACCATAATAGCTCAACAGCCATGATTTGACGATGAGCACGGTATCAACTCTCTATTGCTAAATTCCCTTTCTTGAAAAGCGCTGGGAACCGATGCTGCGACGTTATATGCTCCTATGCTCGAAAGAAGACGCAAAGCCGAAAAGATCCGCATCACGCTAGGGGTGTTGGAACAATGGAAATTCTTTTTCAATCTGCCGAGCGTCCTACAGGATCTGGTGCAAAAGGTGAGCAAACCCTGCCGCATGCCGGTGACTGCAAAAAATGCCATCAAGCCATAAAAGTATTTGGGCCATCGCAGGGCAAATACGACGCTGCCGTCCGTGACTACAAAAAAGGTCGATACCTCATGCAATCCTCCTTTGAACAATCCGAAAGCCCCTCATCGCCCGTCAATCTTGCTACCTCCCCGACTCCACGAGAGATAAGGGATAAAGAGAAAGATTCGCTGCTTCCTCAACATCATCGCAAAGTGTTTGAAAAAGTGTGGATTGAGGTTGAAAACATCGTTGAAAGATTGCGGCAGGATCTGTTTCGGTTATTAGGGGATCCGTGGACGCCTTTGGATGTTCAGGAGAGAAATATTTTGTGAGTATGGTGTGTCTACGGTGCGGTCGCTTTGAAAGAAAGGGGAGAGACGGGCCGGGATTGCCAGAACAGGCGCTGGTTGACTGCTGTCACATTTTTCTTTTTTCAGGCATCTTATAGAGCTGGACGCTGAGACGGATCCAGTTTGGTTCTACCTAGAAAGTCAGTACAAATGGATCCTAACCCAACTCACCGACGCGTACGAAGCGCATGTACATAAGTTGAATGGTAGTTGCAAATCTCCCCAATTAACGGACTGCGCAATTTTTTCTTAACAACACCTTGTCGCCGCCAGCATTCCTCCAGACAACTCACCCAACAGAAGTAACCCCCTGGACAGAACCAGACGAAAGCGACGAAGAGGACGTTGATCCAGAGGCGGAGTACAGAAAGCCTAAACGGTTCTTTACGCAGATGACGGGGGGTCGCCATGGAGTCACTGTCAGGCCATCACGGCCCCTCAGCTTGCCAGAGTTCAAAAAAGCGATCGGCACGGTTAAGACAAGGGATTACGAGAGGGTTATGGGTGAGCTTCCGGGTTTCATTTTCCGGTGCCGGTGGAGAGAAATTTGATGGACATCTTTGGTTGTTGATGCTTTGTCAAAATAGCGGAGGATATGGACATGCAACTCTGGAAAGCTACATTGCGGCTCGTCCGGGTGCTCTGCAATACTCTTGTAAACTGCTTGCCTGACTTTTGGAAAGTGTGTCGGATGTTCAGCGAAGGACGGCTCCAAAAGGTAAGGTCAATAGCCGTACCTTGGGCAAAATTTTCGTCCGATCGCCCGACGATTGACGTTTTCGGCTCTGTGTAGGCACAAGCGAGAGTTGGAGAACTAGAGATGCCACCCCCCGCGCGCGGGAAACGACGAGCGGACACAAAAAAGTTGGAGCAATGCCAACTCATGATTAGGAATATTTTGGAGCTATACTCCCTCCTATTATCACACGCTTTCTTCCTCACCACCCCTCTCTCCGCCCTTCCCTCGAGCGTACGCAACCACTCACCGGATTTAGCACAACGACCGCCTCACGTAAGGCTGGACAGTATGTCCCTAGCATCACCAAGCACTCTCGTGGGCAGCGACACCGCCAGCCCGTCGAGCGCCGTCACAACTACCGACTCCACGCTAATATCGCCAGCATCCCACTCCGCCTCCACCCCATCCGACGTCACCAGCCCGCAACCACAACAACCGCACTCTATCACAACCGTATCACCCATCTCCAGCACTCTCACCGACTCTAACGCCAGCACGTCCAGCCCAGCCGATGCCAACCAGCCCCCATTACCAACAGCTGGGGAGGTACATTTCATTGGCAACGCAGGAGGAGGCGCCTTTCCTTCTATCCGCGGTGTCCCGCGTCCCCCCATCCTCAATGTCGCATTAGCTACCTTTCTACGGTGCCATCCTCTCACGGCGTGTTACTTTGTGACCAGACTGATGGGGGAGTTTGCAAAGTGCTTTGGGGCGGTGAGGGATATGCGATTGTCCGGCGCCAATACGGTTTTAGCGGTGTTGGTGGATGTCGTGGAGAAGATTCGGGGACGGGCCGTGGAAGGGATTTGTGAGGGAGTGCTGGAAGGTGAGGAAGGGAGGAACCATTTTGGAGGTTGCTGGGACGAGAATCCTGTCCTTTTTGAAAATCTTTTGCCTCTTCCGCGTTTTACCGTATTCTTAATTACCTTGCCCTAAACCTGTTTCGTTGTGCTCCCCAGAATCAAAGCGCTTTTACCAATACGAAGACTGGACATTTGATTCTGACCCGACCTCTTCCCTTCCCGCCACATCTTCCCCGAAAAAACCACTTCAAGCAAACGCTGTATCAATAGACACGACAACTCACCTCAAACTCGTCTACCGATTCCACAGACACGCCATCCGATCCCTCCAACGCATCATATTTACCCCGATCTCCCTCGTCAATGGTAACCTCCCGTCAACAGATGGGTCGACGGACGCGTCGCTGGCAGAGATTGGGAAGAGGGAGCAACAGAATGTGCGGAGGGGCGTTGAGCGGGCTCGGGAGATGCTTTTTGGAGGGTTGTATGGTGTGTTGGACGGGCTGGAGTTTCTTGCAACGCGGTGGAAAAAAGGAAGGGACGGTGGCGAGGGTGGGGATGGGTTGGATTCAGAGGATGGGGTGCAGAATGTCACGGGCGTAGCGGTGAGGGCCAAACTGCAGGCGGCTGATGTGCAAGTTGCGAACGGCGCGGGTGCTGCGGGGGGAGGCTCTCTCGGGGGTTGGAAGAGGAAGCGGAAGGTTGTTGATGTTAGACAGGTGGTGAGTATTTGAGGACTCCCGACTGGTTGGTCTGCCTTTGTGTGAAAAGCACGACGTTGAACCCTCGGAGGATTCAATGAAAGCACAGATCCATTCACCTATTTTGTGGCATTGGAAAAATAACAGGACACACGAACCCTACTAGTCATCAGCAACCTGTCCTACATGCGCCAAATTATGGTCCCGAAACTCGTCACCCTCTTTGAAGAGAAATTCAATGTGCGGACAGCGGGCGACACAAAGGTGAGCGCTGCAGAGGTGATGCCCCGATTGACTGCGCAGAGTCGGTATCCAATCATGATCGTAACGATTCGCTTTTACCAGAATTTAGAAGACACATCGGACCACCTCGACACACTCCTCTTCCAAAACTACATCCGTCGGAAATGCATAAAAGTCCACGACATTCTCCGAAACGGTATCCTCTTTTCTGGGCTCGCGTGGAATGATTTGCCACGACCGCAAGGTAAAGTGACCAGATTTGCTCACCTCTCCTCATTGGCAAGCAAACGAGCCTTGAGGTGCCATGCGCGACTGACCAAATAAGCGCTCACGTAACGTGTAAAACAATTTCTCCAGAAATCCGATCTTACTGTTACCAAATCCTTTTGGCGCTCGTGATGGCCCACGCAGAAGTCAGCGACGTGTCAAGACTCCTCGTTCGACGCGTGCTATGCGAGCTGCTGCACTATGTAGCACAGGATCTATTGACATCGTTTAGACAGGTGGATCAGTTCAGCCCTGGTGGAATGCTGCAGGTAAGGACCGGACGCGAGGGTTCGACTTCACGAGCTGCTGGCTGTTTCGATTCCACCGAGAATATCGAACCTCATTGCCATGGCTCCATTCAGGCGACGCTCGAAACCGAATTTCTGCACCAAACGCTCTCATCCTACGAAACCCCGGAATCCTCCACGATCCTCGCGCTCGTTTACGATACGGTCGAACGAGGAACGAAGCAGGACGGAAGCGTGGGTTCCACCACGACTCCCGCCATGAATGACATGCTGGAAAGTGTAAAAGCGTTTTTGGAGGAAGCAAAAAATGCTACTTCTGTGCAGTTTTCGTGTTTTCGGGAGGACGGGGGCGGAGGCGGGGAGACAGAGGGTCCGACAGAGGGGGAGGGTGGGTTGGAGACCGTCGGGTCATCGGTTGTGGAAACATGAACCAATCATCTTTGGGCTTTTCCAACACTCACTGTGTCTCTAATGCCCTCGATTTCTCTCCAAATGTCCTGCCCAACAAGATCAATCAAAAGTCTAAAATCACAAACACAATCCATTGAAAGCCTTTCTTCACCATCAGCGCTGCGCTCTTCTTCCCTTCCGGTTCCTCAAAACCTTCACAAACTTTAATCTACTGCCTGGTCGTACACCTGCTTCAAACACCCTTTCCTCATCATTTTCCAACTTTTTCAACCTAATCCCATTACCGACGCCAGAATTTCGATCTAGAATGAGAGCTAACTTATGTCGTTTCCACACAGATCGCCATGATATGGACCGTGCTGTCTCCGTTCCCGGCGAAGCAGAGGTGGAAGCTGCGCGGATGAAAGTCGTGCGGACCAGACGTTTGAGGTCACGGAGGGTGGAGCTTTGGGTCAGAATTAATTCTGGAAAGGTGTTAAGTGGAGGGATAGATACTGGGCAAAACAGGAGTAGACAAACAAGGGAGGCGGGGGGCTACCTAATGGGGGGAAAGCACCTCGTTCCACTGTCACCCTAAAGCCGTCTCCTTGTTCCAAAGCAAGGAGCGCATCCACGTCCTCAAGAGTTGGGTTTTTGGGGAGGTCATTCAGCAGTGGGTCCGCCAACATAGATTCGAGAACCTTTTGCGTCGCGGACAACTCTTCATCTGGCATTGATCGTCATTCCATCTGCTCAGATGCGTCCAGGACGAACTTTGGCTTGTGTGGCGAAGTGTGGCTAGAGTGGCTTGGCCAGAAAAATTGCTTTAACGTTCATAAAGGACGGGGTCAGGGTCCCTTTCACAACAGGAAAAAAAAAGAAGACAGGGGGTGTAGCTCAGATGGTAGAGCGCTCGCTTAGCATGCGAGAGGCACGGGGATCGATACCCCGCACCTCCATTTTTTGAAATTTTAGTTTTGTCCCGCACCTCCAGTTGCGGTTCTCGCGCTTGGGGAAGTGCAAATCAGGGAGTGGAAGAGGTTGTGTCTGCTTAGGTATTCAGTGCTGTGTGGAGTTGGGTCGAAACGCGTGTCCGGGAGAGTACCTAGGGGAGAGTAAAGTCCACGGCCAGGACGAACAAAATCTGCCTGTGGAGGTGGTCCGCGACTGTTGCCCTGATTCAAGTCACCATTCTTACCCACATCGAAGATATGTCCCAAAACATATAAAAGGGTCGTGCATTTCGGACCAAGGGGAATACATTACAACTAATAGGGTGTTCCCCGAATTTCAAAACAATAGGGTGTCTCTGTCATTCAGGACACCCCCTCATCACATTCCTTCACGATCGACCCTAGCTGAGCCTAGGTGACCAGATTCCACTGAATTCGCACCCAACTTATTCCCGACGCACTCAATAATGCTGAGAACCACCGTAGCCTTGCACATGATGGCCTGGTTGCGCAGGGGGTCCCGGGTAGGCACCGTACGGTGTTCCCGAATGAGGAGGCTGGGGCGGATAGCTGGGTGCTCCCGGCGCCCCCGGATGGTACCCAGACTGTGGAGGCATAGATGCACTAAACTGCTGTGGTTCTTGCATCTGCTGTTGCCCTTTATTCTTCTTTTTGCCTCCGAGGGCGTTGGAAAGTGCGCCACCGATCGTCCCGACGATCAAGGAGGTATTATTGAGGGCGTTGGTTAAGACTGGTTTTATCTTCGTCGGAGGTGGGGGTTGGTTGACCATAACTGCCCCAGGAGAGGAAGGTGATGTGGGGTTATGGAAGTGGGATGGGGCGCCATGGTGAAGGGGAGTACCGTGATGGACTGTCGCTCCGTGGTGAACTGGGGCGCCGTGGTGAGTGACAGTGTGCTGGAAAGTGGTGGTATGGATAGTGGCTGCGTGGTGGAGGGCGTGTGGGTTTGGGGGAAAGGCATGGCCAGGG